>OY728125.1:1584832791-1585088581 GCA_963277665.1 Viscum album
CCCTCTAATGGGGAGGCGTGCCACAAGGTTGCACCATGGATCCTTCCACATCACCATTCATCAAGAAACCTGAATAAAATCTCGAGACAGAAGGGGGAAAACTAGTATGAGGCGGGGGAGGTACCCTTCCTACTTAGAAGATAAAACCACCTCTACCCCATATTATGCATCAGTCAACAATGTGGATGTTAACCACATAGGTGACACTGAAGACGATGTAAATCCGGATGGATCGAGAGAAGATGGTTTCGTTCAGGATGTGATTCCCAATGATCCAGCAGGTATGCACACCTAGAACCAGAGGGCTTCCCAGAACCTGGATACTCTAGAAAATCCCCCTCCACTTCCCCAACAAGTCACCAAGAGAGAAAGGAACAATGGACAGGTTGTCCTCAACCAATCTCCTTATATCAACACAAATGAGCCTCTCATGCTAGAAGATAGGATCGCTCGACAGTGGGAGGAAATTAAGATATTAAGGAGGATTAACACTGAGCTACTACATATGAACTATCTTGTCAACAATGTTCCTCTAGATGGGTCATAGTATTCACTTCCAGCAAGTGTGCCTCAAAAACAGGGTTTTTCTTTGACAAATGACACAAGATCAGGTCCCCCCATCCAGTGTGGCACCTGGCCTATCCCACTACCTATACTTGGGTTGAGAATCATACCAAGACTGTCCTATAATCAAGAAGATACCAGAGCGAGTACATATAAATCATACGAAGGTAACACCGATGGCATGTCCTCCTCTTGTACCAGCCAAGATAGTACATCCGTAAGTACTCCAGGTTGTACCCATTCGATATCAAGCCCAACAAGATATAAACTAGAGTCTCACCAACACCATCGAAGCACTGTTAGATCGATTGGAAGGAATTAAAGGCCGACGTGCTCTGATACATCCAGAGCGAATGCCTTACCCATACTGGGTGAGAAACATGCCACCCAAATTAAATTTTGGGAGCCTTGTATTCAATATATTGAATGGATTAGGCAACCCAGAACAACATTTGATGCACTATGTGTCTCATTACGACACTATGATGGGAACTCCAAAACAAAAAGAAACAGTGAAACATAGATGCTTCGTGCGAACCGTACAAGGTTCTTCCTTCTTCTGGAACACAAGTTGGCCAGCTTAGTCAACAAAATTATGGGAGGATATTTGACAATAGTTCCTGTTTCACTTCAGCTCAATGTTACCCAATACAATGGTTTGAAACCTCATGAATTGAAAATAGAGGGAAAACAAGATGGTCTCACACTTCATTGCTAGATGGATGGGTCTAATGTACACACTAAAAAAGACACTTTCCAAGACGAGATGCTTGCTATATGCATTGAAAACCTCTGAGATGATCTGCGAATGCCACTCATACTAGTTAAATGAACCAAAAGATTCCGATATTTCTATGCTATTTCCAACAGAATCAAAGACTACCTGAAGCGGACTAACCTCTAGTACCAAATAGCCTCACATGATCCTACAAATAGAGAAGGTAGAGCTGAAGCCTCCTCTGTCATGCTGAAGCCAGCCCTCACACCTTCTCCAAATCACCACGGGCCATGGGCATATCAACGACTGCCTACGCCCTGGAGAGACGATCAAGGAGGACATAGGAAAAACCAATTTGAGAAAAAAATAAATAAATCTAACTCATTCTGAGATGACCAAGTTCACATCTATTTCATACCCACAATAAATCTAAACTTGTTCCACATACCATAGCTAAGAAAGCCTGAAGAAGTCGGCCTCAACTTTTGACCAGATTATTGCCTGTACCATCGGATGTTGGGACATAGTATTCAAGAATGATTCATCTTCAATGAAATCCAAAAAAGGATGGTGGACTCAGGGTAGGTCAAGCTATGACTTCCCCCGACACACGTAGCATATATTTCTACCACCAACCTAGATGAGGGGGAGGAGTAGCAAAGAGTCATTAGCAAAAGAGAGCAGAAATTTGATGGTTGTATGATTTGAATGATGGTCAAATGAGCTTATGGAATACTCTGAGCTTAATTGGAGAAAATGGTTTCATTTCCAACGACTCCTAATGAAACACAACTATTTTCCTCAGCCCCCAAACCCTCCATAAGCCAGTCATCCAAGAATAATCAGAGAGGGAAGAAACATGTACAAGAGGATTTGTCTTTGACAAAGCCAAATCTAGCCTTGAAAATTTTGGATTTCATGACCTCAGGCTTGACAAAATGGCACCGAACCACAAAACGACAATATCAGAGGCAGCCAAACATTCTAATATGTCATCAAATGAGGAAATAATCTCCAGTTTTGTTAACATTGTCGATTTAATGGAACCATTATCTGACGAAGTGTATGGTTATGAACCCGAGTTCCTGACACCTGACCAGGGGACCATAAAGAGGAATTGTATAGGTAGGGGATACCAAGGCAGACATAGTCCTGGCCAGAACTGACCATACACTTATGCCCAGGTTCAAATCATCAATATTGCGGAAACATGCAAAAGATCCCTTGAACAGAACCATTTGGAGCTAGAATATTCCCCTTCCCCCACAAGCACCCACTCTAGCCCCATTGTTCTGTGGTACCCATTAGAGGAGGAACAAGTGTCTAGACACCTAGGGAACATGAGTAAACTGACCTGGTCAATTCCCCAGAACGCAGGACCACCACCAACTCTTGCCCATATGACCAGTCCCTCCTCATATCATGATCTAGCCCCTAAAGTGCCCGTTAATGAACTCCCAAAAATGGAGAATAACCATCCTCTAGAGAAAAAGAATTGTATCCTGATGCATCTAGCCTCAGTACTATCCATGATATCAATCCTAGATAGCCTGAGTTTGTTAGCAGACCTTAGGGATGCACTCATAGAGGCCCTACATAGCCCCTAGGAATTTCAAGCCTAAGTCGCTGCCATTGAGATATATCGAACAAAGATTAGCCCGACATAATGTAATGTAATAATTTCCTTCACCGATTAGGATGGAGATGACACCATGCAAGGAAACATCGAACCCCTATATGTGTCTGGCATGATGAATGATGTCGATGTCCGAAAAGTCTTAATCAGAATTAGATATTGAGTTAAAATTCTCCCACTACGAACACTTCATAAGTTGGTCTAAAATGAGGAAAATCAGAGAATCTTAGCCAAAAATCTCTTGGGTTATGATAAGAGAGAACATAAACCAGTGGGACAAATCAATCTCAGAACCCATTTTGGAGACATTGTGGCTCATTCAGAGTTCCTGGTGGTTTGGAAAAACATTGAATTCAACGCTTTGTTTGGAAGGCCATTGTTTCATCAAAACATGTCCATTCCTTCCTCCTACCACAATTGTATAAAAAATTTCATCAATGGACAAGGTGGGACATTGGACACTGATAAGGCTCCTTTCGATCTCTTTGAGTCTCATTACATCAATGCCGGATTTTACGTGCAAAGGGAGAAGACATCTGTAATTGATGGTATTGATTGGGTCCCCACCCGAAATAGTCTGGAAGTGGTTCCTCAAGAACCCCTCAAGAAGTTCAACAATGAGTAAATGCTACCCATCAACCTTGTTGAGAAAAGGAATCCGAGTTTAGAAGAGTATCTAAATGTTCTCATGATCTCAGTCGTGACAACCGATTCTGACAACTTAGAAGCACTTGCAGACCTCCAATCTGAGGAAGAATGCTCAATCAATGGTGCCAACACCCCATTCATGGAATCTCAAGGTATCCCTACCGCACTCCATAATGTGGAATAAGGAAAAAAAACTTGTCACCCCATGAATATCCCTCTCCAGAGGTTCCCTCACAACCGATTGAGTTAGAGGAGGTGGCTTCCACCACCAAGCGCCCATGCGACATCTTGTGTCTCAGATTTGGAGAGCCCACATCAAGAGATCTCTCCCCATCAGAAGGCGAAGATGAGGAGGAATTGGGGGAAGAAGAGGAATATAACTTTAGAGATTCCACTCCTGTATTTGAAGTGTGAATCTCTACAACTAATGATGACGTCAGGGAAATAAAAATGGGTATCGAAGAAGATTCGAGTCCCACTCTTATTAGTGATGAAATGTATTCCGAGGAACAAGAGGTTTAAAAATCATTCTTGAAGAAGAATCAAGACATTTACAAATGTAATTATACATAAATTCTGTGAATCAATCCTAAGATGGTGGCGCACCACCTAAGCATGCCAGAAGATCACTGAGGCTATAACCAAGCTGCCAGAAGGACACACCTCACACAAGCAGGAAAGATAGAGGCTGTATTTGACAAACTCTTCAAATAAGACATCATTTTGGATGACTAATATCCCATCTAGATGGAAATCATTATCCCTGTCAAAAAGAAGAATAGATAGATCTGCTTCTGCATCGATTTAAGATATTTTAATCGGCACTGCCCGAAAGACGATTTCTTAGTCCCGATCACAAAACCCCTAATCGATGCTATTGCAGGATACGAGGATCTCTCCCTAATTGATAGTTATTATGGATATAATAAAAACATAATGGCCTAATAATATAAATAATCCAATTCCTTTAAAGACCCCAAGGTATTATGTTTCAACAAGGTCTTGCCCTTTGGTTAGAAAAATGTTGGCTCCAAAAATCAACGTGCCATTAATCGCATTTTAAAAAAATTCACGGGGAAGTTAGTTGAATGTTGTTATGATGAATTGTTGGTCAAATCATGAAGGCACTCATAGCACCTTTCTGACCTTGAAATTATCTTTAGAAAACATTGGAAATACAACATGAAGATAAATGACTTGAAATGCACCTTCGGGGATACCTCATGGAAATTTCTTGTCTTCGTCATATGCCATCGTAGCATCAAAATAGAACCTATGAAGAAAAAGTTTATCCTTGGTTTTACACCTCCCCAAATCCTCACTGAGTTGAGAAGAATCCAAGGAATCATGTCCTATATCAGGCGTTTTATAGCCAAAATCATAGCAAAATGTATTCTCTATACCTGGTTGATGAAGAGGGGAGTTACCTACCAATGGATAGATGATTTACAGAAGGCATTCGATAGCCTCAAGAAGTACATCTTGAGTCCACCGGTTCTCATGCCACCATTTGAAGGAAGGAAAATTATCCTATATGTGATGACCTTAGAATGGTCCATAGGAGAGTTCCTCATGAAGATAAATGGCGTTGGTAGTGAAAACTACCTTTATAATCTCATTTGAACCATGATCGATGCTCAGAACCGGTATTCAAATATTGAGAAAAGATGTTCGGCTCTGGTCTTCTCGGTCCATAAGTTGTGACATTATCTACAACATCATGAAGTTCATATCATCTCACACAATAACCCACTAAAATACATTCTCAACCATCCAATACTGATCGGATGCCTTTTCCGATGGGTAGTCATCCTGTAACATTTTGACATCCAGTTTTTGCCTTAGAAAGATATCAAGGGCCACACATTGGATGATTTTCTGGAAGATCATTCCTCGAAAATGACCGCCTTATCAGACATTGAAATCCACGATTAAGACATCTTCTCTGTAAAAAAGGATTCATGACCATGGGAAATGTACTTTGATGGTGCACCCAGAATCCCGACAGGTAAAATAAAGAAGGACCCCAAATTTAACAAGGTGGGGCTGGGAGTCAAAATCATATCCCTAGAGCAAGATTTTTTTCCATATTCCTTCCTCTTTTCAGAAGGATACACAAAAAATGAGGAAGAATACCAGGCCTTCATTGTAGGTATAAATTTCGCACTGTAGGCACAAGTGCAACACCTTAGAGTAAAATGAAACTTTGAACTAGTCATCAAGAAAGTCAATGGTGGCTATGCTATTAAGAAAGAGGGTATGATACCCCTATTTGACCACAACTAAGGGATAATGATTGCGTTCCCCACAGAACCAACATTGGCCTATGATCCCTAGTGTCTAATTGACTAGGACAATGTGTTAGCCAATGTGGCCACAACCCTAGCTGACCTAGACTAGGATGAAACAATTATCATCCTTGCTAACTATCGAATTGTCTTGTTGTATATTTAAACTAACACGGAAGAAATCGACAAAGTCAACCCTGTCCTCGATCCACATGCTACTACTACCGGCTGGATGACTCCCATTATGAACTCCCTTCAAAGGTGTAGAACATCCATTAGACAGGGCTAGAAGAGAGAAAATATGAAGAAGGGAGGTCAAATTTGTCTTATATGGTGACACGATCTAGCAGAAGGTCCTCTACAAGGGAGGCCTTAATAGAGTCCTTCTCAGAAGCATTGATAGAGAAGAGACTGATGGTGTCATTAGTGAAGTGCATGCGGGAGTATGTGGAGAACATGAATCAAGATTACAGCTTTCTCATCAGATTTGAAGGCTTTGATACCATTTTCCCACACAGGCATGTGATTGCGCAAACTTTTCTGCAAAATTCCACTCCTACAAAATTCATGCCAACTAAATTCATCAGCCCCCATAGCTACTTCACCATGCTAAGTACTTCAGTCCATTCTCCCTCTAGGGAATGGATGTCGTGGGACCATATACTCTTGCCATTATCAAACAATTCAATTACATTATCTCATCGACTGACTTCTTTTACAAATGTGAAGAAGCTCCACCCCTTAAATAAGTTGAGGAAAAATCATCATCAGCTTCATAAAGCCAATATAATCCCCAGATTTGGTGTCCCTCATACAATATTGATAGACAATGACACCGACTTATGCTCTCCCAAATTGGAGAAACTATACCATGAATACCATAGCAAGACCAATCGTTCATCCTGCAACCATGCAGCAGCCAACGAATAAATAGAGGACTTCAACAAGACCCTATCCAAAATACTGAAAAAAATGGTGGATAATGAAAAGAATTAATGTTCCGAAATACTCTTGCATGCCTTGTGGGCCTATCGAACCACAACTCGCACCACTACCCAGGCCTCTCCGTGCTCATTAGTACACAAAATAGAAGTATTACTTCCTATTGAACTCCAATTGTCGTCACTCCGCATTGCCATTTTTGATCATCTATCTAACATTGAACTATCAGAAAAGAGATTTGATGAATTGGAGAGACTGGATGAGAAGAGGTTTCACACATTGCATCACATGGAAGTATATCAGAACCGGATTGTATGAGCCTTCAATAAAATTTTTCATCTTCAGTTATTCATCAAAGGAGAATTGGTATTGGTCATCCAGACCCTGATGATACCTGAAATGAATCCGACGATGCTTGTGCTAATGTGGTAGGGGCCATATGTCATAAAAAAGGTCTACTCCATTGGAGCATATCCCCTGATCTCTATAGATGGGTAGATCACCACCACTCCTACAAATGGGTGAGTTCTAAGGAAATATTTTGTGTATCCATAGAAGCAGTTTTCATCCAAGATGCAGGATGTTAAACTGCCAAGCCCAGAGTGTCCTTTCAACATAATGTTAAACTACACGGTACTGTGTCCCTATGACATGACAATAAACTGTTCCGCGTCAGCCCAAATAGTATGACCCTAAACCAAGATCCAATAATCATGATATAGTGATTTCAAACATTTCGTGATTCCCCCCCATGAGGTTCGTGCTAGAGGCTCCCAGCCTAATTCATGTCGGTTCTTATACAAAATCATCGAATGCACCCCTTTTTTTAAGTGATTACTTCATGTCTAAGCTCTGTGACCCACAAACTAAGAGAAAGTTTCCCTTACGACATGACAATAAACTGAATAATAAATCATTTGAGGTATGTGACGTTAAATTAAAAATTCCCCACATCCTTACTACATGTCGTTAAACTGCATGGTACTTCATCACTACGACATAACAATAAACTGTGTCACACCGGTCCAATCACTCTGACCCGCAAACAAAGAGAAGGATGTCTTAGTTGCATGACTTTAAACTGCATGACGAGACAATGTATTTACTAGAGAATACATCAGTGTCCAGTCATTTTTCATCTACTATACCACATTCAAAGAACTATGTACACCTTGATTTCTTCCCTCACAAGATACGTAGAGACACCAAGATTTCTCTATCCTAGCCTAGCTACAATGAAAATTTTCCCCCTCCTCCTGCATATAAATCAGATTTGCACTGGCATCCCCTTTAAATTACAAGGGCTATGAGAACTATATAAGACTTGATTCTTGCCCTCATAGGATATGTAGTGATGCAGGTTTTTCTGTATCTTTTCCCAACCACCCCCATGAAAAAAAAGAAAAAAAATGATATCCCTCTTCCTTACCGCATGACGCTAAACTACACAAAGCTTATCCTTACTACAAGACTTTAAACCGAACGACATCCTTTTTTTGACATCGATTCACCGCTGTGCTTACCGTATGATGTTAAACTGCATGGAATCCCTTTTTTCATAGGGTCGACATTTTCCATACCGCATAACGTTAAACATCAAGAATTTGAAAATGATCATTGTCTTTACCGCATGAAAATAAACTGTACGACAATTGTCCTTACCGAACGACTATAAACTACACGGTACAATTCATACCCACTCTAGATACATGGTAAACCATGTCTGTAACACCCCTTGCACATTTGGATGCATCCTTTCCATGCATCAGAATCCCCGCCATGTAGGATTGCAGATCCTCATAATCTCCCAAGGCCATCGGAAGTGGAAGGTCATTGACCTATGGGCACCGTTTTACGACTATACATACCATGCCTTTAGCGGATCTGCATATT
Source organism: Viscum album (assembly GCA_963277665.1). Lineage (NCBI taxonomy): Eukaryota > Viridiplantae > Streptophyta > Magnoliopsida > Santalales > Viscaceae > Viscum > Viscum album. Next base: position 1,584,841,481 of record OY728125.1, read on the forward strand.
GATCACCCCTGCCTTTCTACCAAAGGAAAGTCTTCCGTAGGCAACACTCTTACTATATCTGTATGCTTACCGTCCCCAGATCTCCCATATCGCATTTCATGATCCAAAATATCTAGAGTCATGGTTCACATTTTTGTCCCCTTTACCTCCAGATGATACCAAGGTTCCCCTACCTGGTTATCTTGCGTATCCACCTGTGGTTCCTATTATTGACTGCACCCACAATGTAACTCGAAAGATATGCTGCTTCAACCCAACAAATAATTTTAATATGGTTGTTTCTCGTATGCTCGGACACATCTCTCCCCATCTACCAGAATCCGTGTCATGAGCGATCCCAAATCTTCATAATCATTCAAGGCCATTGGAAGAGGAAGGTAATCAATATGCATACACATTTGCATGACTATGAATTCCATTCCCTTAGCAGCTCTGCATATTGATCACCCCTGCCCCGTCTACCAAAGGCAAGTCTTACTCAGGCGACACTCTTCATATATATGTACGCTTACCAGCATAAAAGCTCCCATACCACATATACAGATTTGAGATACCCTAGGATTGAAATTTACACCTTCATCCCCAATTCATAATTAGTGCACGCCTGTTCATCAAAATTCTATTATCCCACAGGTAATAGTAGCATCATCCAGCACTGGTTCGAAGTCTACGACCGGTAAACTAAGAGTATATCATCCTTACCACACAACGTTAAACTGAACTCAGTGAAATTATACCCAACGCGTAGGAAAAATATGTGTAAGGAACTTCCCAAGCATCAATGAAAACTGCAACCTATTATCTCCAACATTACAGGGCATACCCTTTCTGTACATCAGACTCTGTGACCCAGATACTCATAGATCATCATCAACCTCCAAGGCCATAAGACATGGAAGGTCATCATCCTACGGACACCTTTGCATGACTATGCATTTCATGCCCTCAATGGCTCTGCATATTGATTTCCCCTGGCCCTTCTACCAAATGCAAGTCATCATTAGGAATCACACTTCAAACCCATGTAAGATCAATGGTCGTAGAGACCTCATGTCATTTCTCCCGATACATGTGGACTCAAAATAACAGTGTACACTATATGATTCCTTCCCACATCATGGACATGTCAGTATATTCAGACTTGATTACATTCTAATCATGAGATACCTTTACAACAGTGTCCTCACCGTATAAAGATAAATTGCATGGAGACCATCCATGATGCCTGACTTTAAACTGCATGGTCTTGAAAAAACTATGCACAGGTTCATTTAAGAAATGAGGTATCCCTCTCTTCATTAGTGTATGGTTCAAACCTGCTTGGATCATCATTTCACACCTACTAAGAAGGATGAATTCATCCATTCCCAGGATATCATGAACCAAAATACTCCTCCCATGTTCAGACACCCACTCCTCATGAACCACACTCTATAACTAGAAAGAACCTAACTCCCATAAACCAGTCCTGCTTGTTTTGAATCCCAATAGTCAAGAAGTTTCCCAACTATAGGGAGAATACAACCATTGACCTAAGTACACCTTTGTATGACTATGCATACCATTCCCCTAGTGGATCTGTATATTGATTCCCATTGCCGTCTACTAAAGGCAAGTATTCCTTAGGCGATTCTTCTTTCAGAACCCCTACTAGCCTCTGAGCCCTCATATCCATCCTAGGATTCAGAAACTCTCTGATCTATAGTTTAAAAATCTTTCCACAATCAATTCTAAGTATGGTTGGACATTTCTGGTAAATTCCTAAGAACTGGGTAAAGCCATTCCATTTTGAAGGAATTCCCCAACTGCATGACTTTAAACTACGTCAAGCTCAAACCCTCCTTCAAAACAACCAAGTATGTGTAGGAGTGGTCTCCAATCCGTATTCATGATTAGTATGGATGTCCCCAAACACTTCAAACATCATGTCCCTTTTGAGACACTCATGGTGGTCTTCATAACCCGAACATCCATGTTGTTACCTCGCAATTAGAAACATGCATTCATTAACTTAAGGAAACCATTGTATGACTATGCATACCATTCCCTCAGTGGCTATGCATATTGATTTCCCCTATCCCATCTACCAATGGAATGTCTTCCTTAGGCAGTGCTTTTCTTACATCTATATGCTTATATGGATCTTATTCCCCATGGAATGCCATGAATGCTGTTTAAATTTGAATGAAAAATTTCCCCCATATATACCTGAAAGGTATTAAGGCATTCCCAATAAGTAAAAACTTCATCGGGGACCTCACCACATCATATTTGGTCAATGATGTTCAACATAAAACATTAGTAATGAGTCATGTTTGAAGGAATTTAAACCGCTCACACAAACATGTATGAAACTCACCGAGATGAAAACCTGCAAAGGGCGTCTTGGGGAAAATATGAGTATCAGCTCGCCAGGCCTACACCTTTTATCACCATGGAAAAACATTTAGGAATAAAAAAAATAGGAACAATGACCGTTAGGTCGAAAACCCACAAAGGGCGGCCTAATAAAAATTCATGTTACTCTCACAAAGTCTGTGTCAACCATGCTTAGGAAAAAATCAGTGTAATAATGAAAAAGGAACAAACGTTCATATGGTATTCCATTCGACCTCAAAAATTGTCTAACTACGCTCGTTGAGCCCCTTGGCTCAAGCAAAAATTAGATCTCAATTTTGTGATTAGAGATTATTGATTCCACGTAATGGTTCAAAATTAATATATACCTAAAGTGATGCTAATAGGAAGACGCAGAGAAGAGGTGTTTAAAAGCCAAAATGTGTCCCATTGATTTTCAACAAGAAGGGAGGAACATCCCAAATTTGGAGTCTCCAAAGAGTTAATGGGGGGGGGGGAGTATATGTTTTAATTTCGTACAAAGCTGCAATCAGGCCTGATTCACCATTTCCATAATACTAGCGATTGATTGTCGTGGGGCGTCAAAAGTCTGTTCCAAGGATATTCTATCCTCCATTTCGACTTCAGCCATTAGATGCATCCACTGCAAGACAGCTTTAAGGTCCTTACTTTTTTCTGAAAAACTTCATAAGTCACACGTGAGGAGGCCAGGTGTCTCCTAAACTTGGCTGCATGGACTTCTCACTCTAGCAACTCTTCCTCCAGAACCACCACCGAATTACGGGCCTTCAGTTCCTCGATTGATAGACGATCGAGTGTTTCTAAGATGTCCGGGAAAGGTGCGACATGGTATTAAGAATAATTGAAGTTGGTCATCTTGTCCTTGTAGGTGGCGAGGTATCCTTGGGCAATGATTATTTGGTAAATAAGGGAGTGATGGTGCGGATAATCAAAGCCGCTATAACCTAGCTCAATAAATAACCTCTTCAAATTGTCACCCACATCGGTGATATTTTCCAGGGGTGTCTCCACTGTAAGGGAACGTAACTCATGCCATGAATCTTTGCGCACTGCATGGTGTCTCACTATAGCATAATCAAATTGATCCTCCTCTGTAGCCACATACTTAGAAGTTGGAAATGTCATCTTAGGAGTGAGGAGGGACCTAAAGCTAGTCACCTAAGGTGGGAGACTCCATCTTCCCCCAGATGGCCCAGCCACATGAGCCAGAGGTGGAGGACTCACCGCGGTCTCTAGGATTATTAGTGGTAATCTGCCAGTACCAGTCCCATGAAGATTTGGGGAGATATTGACAAGAGGGGATAAGTCTAAATCACTCCCCAATGAAATGGGTGCACCAATGAAATCTCTCCCTGATGCTTTTGGCGACGGATCGAGTTCCTTCTCACCATGAGAGAATGAGCGGTATGTTTTTTCATCTGGGTTGCTAAAGGAAAATAAGTAGAAGGTATGGTAATTGCACCTCTCATTACAAGTGGATGTGTGGCGTTGCTATTGGGGAATGAACATGACAAAAAAATATACTAGGTTTTCAGTACCCGCTAAACTGGTGCTCTCTGCGTCCCTACAGGGCAACAAGCAACCCATATTTGGGCATATTCTAGTGATAGGAAGGTGGGACCTATCATGTTAGGAATGATGATCTCTCTATAAGATCCCTCGATCATCATTAGAAGCTATAATGGATGGAGAACCACAAGATGATATTCTCCCCTTAGTTGAATGACTAGAAGAAATGCGGTCTGTTGAAGTCATCTAAACTGCATGGATAACTGGTAGGGGTGATATGGTTCCCAAATAAGTACTCTTTATATACAGGTAGTGATCATCCTATCTTAATGATTGATGATGTATGAACATTAATCCAATGAACCAATATTATCACCTCTCAAGGATACCTAAGGAGTAGGATGTGGGGCGAACGAGAAGTAAGAAGTGTCTTTTAACAACCTAACTAAGTCAGCAATGGTCAGAGTCTTAGGATGAACATCAGAAATGTTGAGGAGAGCTAGATGAAAGTCATAATGGGGAACCTGTGTGGTATGATGATACTCATAACAAGGGAAGTGTTCTGCCATCCACCCGTAAAATAATTGGAATGGTCCGTCGAGACAGTGTAGAGACATAACTTCTTGAATCTGTCCTAATAATTCATAATGTCGGGAAAGGGTAAGAAGGGCCAAATTAATAGATCGACCCTCCGCTAGCATGGTATCCATTATAACAGTGCATTTCCATACCCCGTAGTATACATCACAGGATGGGATGATCCATCCAATTATGAACATACTGATGTAACCTACTAGCCTAAGATCATGCGATATTGTGGGTCAACGTATATATCATCACAAGGCATACCGCCCTACTTCAAGAGTATCAAATTATGGCCTTCGAGCTTGGCTGGAATGAAGGGTTGGGTGAGTTTAACTACAACGCACCTTCGGCCTAGGCCCATTCATCGTTAATAAGTACCTTATCCATGCTTCGAGCGGGATGAGGGAACGTGCCTCAAGAGGACAACCTAGTAATCCCTCAGTCGTAAACAGTAAACTCCCCGTCAAAGGAGACACCTGATTGGTATCATTCAACATGGAAGCTACTGGAAGAAACTCATTATACATTTCACCAAGGATAGGCTGTCCTCAAAGATGATATATGTCCCACAAACTGATCCCCACTTTTCCATGAATTAGGTGAAAGGTGTTGGTACTTGAACACCAACGACTCAACAATTCCGGAACGAATTCAACTAGAGAGAAGATTGTAAACTAGGACACCCAGGATGCTTGGTGTAATACCACTACCTCTAGCCGGTTAGGGAACTCTTGTCAGGTTTGATGCACCCAGAATGCCTAGGCCCGCTCATTAGAGAAGCATCCTTCTGCCGAAAAATCTCACTTAGCGGTCCATCAACCACTAGGATTTTCTCGGGAGATGCTGATGATGGATGGGTATTCTCTGACATCTAATATCGGGACATCATCATATCCCTCATGGTTTCCCTGATTCCATGTCGAGTCTCATAGGATGGAGATGTTCTCATCAATTGTAAGGTCAATGATTTATCCTACAGGGGAAATGTTGGTGCGGTCCAACATTGAAGTGCCTCTAAAAAGATGAAAGGTATGTAAGGGTCAGGCAGTGGCGGAGGTACGTCAACGGTAAGACCAATACCATAATGATGTTACTATACAAATAATTGGTATTATAAGATATCTGACATCAAGAAAGTCATCAGAAAGCTATCACATGTAATTCCATGGGATTGAAGATTGTCATCTCCATTCCTTGCCATGGTGGCCCTCATCTTCATCAATCCAGCAACAGCTCGTGTAAGAACCATGTTTTCTTCCTAGATCAAGAAACCATATCAAGGTTTAGTCCAAAGGATAATATTCAAGATTAGTCCAAATATTTTGAAAAGGCTCTACAAAGGGAATTCATAGTATACCCTATGTACTAACCTCATAGTTGGATCGCAATGCCCATATTATGCGAACCAACAGTACGCAGAAGAGGTCTGTTGCATCATGGACCATGGAGTGATGGACCGTAGACCGCGTACCATGTCCCTACATAGGTTATCATAATTCAGGAAATAAATGAAGTTCGAAATGAATATTTCGATGTTTTAAGGATAATTCCAGTCTGTGGACTACTGAACCACATATTGTTTTCCCAACCCGGCCCACATTGGATTTCTTTTTAAAGTTGTTGATGTTTAGTTTGTGGTTGGGATGTTAGTTCATGGACGAGGGTGATCATGGATGAGAATTAGTTCGTAGAAGCCGAAACTGGATCGATGATGAGGCGGTTCACGTAGGATGCCGTATGCGGAGGTGGTGTGCGGAAGTAGGAAGAGAGAGAGCTTATTGTCAAGAAAATTTGGTAAATGAATTATTTTATGGACCCCTTTATATAGAAATTTTCCCCCACGAGTTCCATATCTATACCTCAAACTGCTCTAGTTTTAGGACCACTCTACATCAGAAGAGCCTCCTTTTTATTCCGATCAGACCCTATTCTGATGGGTGGAGTTTGTAGAGTCCGGAAAAATCCGTAGAAGAGAAGAAAAATAACCCATTAAAATCAGTGGAAGAATCTACCCAATCATCATCAATAATTTTGAAAAAAATATGAAGCATGTTTCTAAGAAATTGTAAAGGACCTAACCAGTCCACGCACCAGTTTAACATCAATGGTACGCGGCCGGTTCGGATAACCACACCTCCCGCAAATGTTGTTGTTCAGGAAATGGTGTCAGAGCCCCTACGTGGGCGTGAACCAAATGTCTAGAAAAGTGTGGACATACTGATATGCAAACATGGACCCCCGCCACTACACATGTCATTATTCATGAAATGGAGGTGAAAACCTGCACGACCACAAAGCAACCCCATGACTGAGTTGTTTTACGGGCGAGGTGCATTCAATATACCACAAATAACTATGGTGGACTAAGTAATATCTAGGCTAGGTTTCCTGTTATGGGCCTCTACAAAAGGTGCTGTATGTCCATAGATACAACTTTTTCCACCTTCTATAATACAAAGTCAAGGGGGAGAATAAAGGGATCATCTAATTGAGGACCAAATACTTGGAAATCAACTTTTGGTGAAGGAAGAGGTGTCTAGGAGCTATGGATTTCATGGACCGAAAAGTTACGATTTGAGAACCAGAAAATGGTTTAAACTGGGGACGAATTGATAAGAAATTATGAACACATATGTACATTGATAAAACAAGAACCTAAAATTGATAAACCACAGACCATGGCCCCTATATTGGTGAACCCCCCATGAACTTTGGAGAATATGCCCTTTTTTCTATCTACTGCACCACGTAGCACCCACTTATGTTGGAGACGCCCTAACTAGTGCTGCTCCCATCAGCTTCTGCTTGTGCAGACTGAAATTCCACGTACCAATATGGTACACGGAACAAACCCTATGTTGCGTACCACTCCGATATGCGGTGTTCCCCTCAGTTCGCATACCACACCAGTACACGGATGACCTCTTCATCCACATAGCATCTACCTGTGCGTAGGGTCCCACTCCTCATATGGCCATGTGGAACGCCAATGCATTTAGAGTTTCCACCCCCTGAGTCATATAATGCCCTTCCAATTCAGTCCAACCCTCAAGAATATCCTCAATAGCCTATCCAACAGTACCAGGCTAAGGCCTCCCCCATAGAAACTAGAGTAGCATGCTAAAACCTTTGGGTGCATTAGTGCTCCCTCCTGAGTTCACATACCCATGGTAGGGACAGAAAAAGGGGTTAAACAATCCCTTGAATGGACATTAGAAGCATTCTTGGGATCACATACCCATGGTAGTGCATAGTCCAAGCCTGAGATCCCCTTTATGCATCTCCACTCTTTAGGATTGAGGGATGTCTTTCTCTTTTCCATTAAAGGAGCAGCATCAGCGAGCACTTCACCCCTCCGTTGGAGAGAGAGACTGGGCAACCCTCTTAGAGTAAGCCCCACACCATCCTCACCAAATGACATTATCATTTCCCCTTTCTTCTGGGAAGGTTCATTGTTCTACGCCTATGCCCACGGTTTACCCTTCCTCTTCCACCGCGGGCTCTCCCTCCCCCACCAATAGGGTAGGAGGTGTCTGCATTGTTGAATATTTCACATCCTCTTATTTATCACACAGATAATGACTCACATGGACTTAGAGGTTTGTAAGGTTTACAATATCACAAAACCCCTTTTTGAACAACATGGGTTCTGATCCCTGTCACTTATGCGTGGAACGTAGGACACCTCCCTGAGGTTTAATCCCATCTTGGGCCACCAAAAAATGTAAACCCCGACCATATCCCAACTCAGGACACCAACCACATGTATGCCCATACCTTCTAGAACTACATACACTTTAATTTCCAACCAACTGGGATATGTAAGAAACGTCCTTTGGGACTGACATATATGTCTAATACCCATCTATACTTATCAGACTATGTCCTCAAGCCCCTAGTAGGGTCATACCCGGGTATAGAAAATTATTTCCCCCCCGGTCATTTAGGCCACTTCGACATAATCCCCACACCAACCTCGACTAAGAACCTGCCCTCTAGAGGTCCTTGCCACATGACGTTAAATTTTATAGTTGGGTCATTGTAACATGACCTTAAAAGGTGATGTGTCCTATTATGTGGAACCAAACTATGTGGATTCTGATTCCTCTAACAAATATATGTAGGAATCCCATATTACGAGTTCAATCCAGATGCTCAAGTAACTCTCTTTCCCTCCCCGATGAAAATAAAATCAAGAGCGCCTAATTGTAAGGATTGATACCAGTGATGTCTGAACCGACTCCAACTTCCCCATAACCGCTTATCAAATGATGGATGGTAAACATCAGATGTAGATGGTTCTATATCCCTACATATAAATGTGACTTTCATCCTAAGGGTAATCTATGGATACAATGTTTGGGGATAACCCAACAATTTTCAAACAAATGAACACGTCTTGAATCTATAAGAGAATCCCAGAATATGAAATAATTTCCTCCAAAAGGGTGGGATGAGCCAAATATTTAATCCGATCCACCAATGTGAGTTCTTAAGTTTCGTTGGCCATATCACCCAATGAGCACTTTCCTTTGGAATGTAGGTATGTGGATTGTTGGATACAAGAGGCGTTGTGCATTTCTAGTTATGAGAATAAACCCGTTGGAGACCAAGTGAAGCCATATAGATAAGGAACTCGATAGAAATGATTAAATAACACCAAATCTATTTAATCATACATGGGAACTGATCACATCCCATTTACTGCGAAACAATCGTATATGGGGGTGATGCCTAGAATCCCCAAGATGAAAATTCAAAGGCAAGAACATGAGAATACATTGCATGGAAACAATAATTTTCATACCTCACAGAGTAATACATGTTGTCTGCTCAATCAAATTGGATAACACAACCCAAGTATGAATATTCCATCAATATGGTGGGTAATCTCATTGTGAAGATGGTTAAGGGACATGGGACCCCTTTCCTTAGATGGGTTCAGTTTATATGGAACTATACATATAGACCAACTAAGATATGTTTTCTAATGCGCATTCAATTATTATTGTCAGTGATGTAAATGGTGGGGTGGAACATGGAGTTGTCCAGAACAACATCATTAGATAGAATCATGCGATGGGAAAAGACATAGTGACATGTATCCTGTCCCATCTGATATGATACTAGATAAAGACCCTATTACAGAACTCCAAGATTCATTTCAAGAATAAAAACCTATTAATCTAGAACATCTGGAAGAATATGATTCAGATGCAGTTGAGGACGGTCATAAAACCCAAAAGTGAGCATGTAAGTTAATCATACTCTTCATCTAAAAGACCCATGAATTATATTGTATAAGTCAAATGAGATATCATCTCATTTGGTTGATAAATATATATATTGGAGGTGTAGATTTGAAAGGTCTACATTCGTTGATCTGGGACTTCCTCACTGAGAAAATATGGGAGAGAAACAATTATTTGGAGACTTATAAGTGATAGAAGAAGTCTAAGAACATCCTAATGTTCCATGATGCTAAATTAGAAATCCAATGTATTAATTAGAAGAAAGTAAAATGCTACACATTTTTTACTGACTAATCATCACTCATCGCACGGTTGCATGTCCAGTTGGTAGAGGCCAAAGGAGCAACCAGAGCATGTGATCCTTCAAGTTGGTGAGCACCGATCCAAATGCAACTGAATGAAAATCTAGTATAATGAAATTATTTATAGAACTATTGATGAGTAGAGGGACCTCATGAAGTTATTGGAGACTCTAGAATCTACTCACAAAAATGTGGAGATGTTGAATCTTTCCATTGAAGGGGAAAATCCATAAGGGTCTTGTTTTGGCCAAACATATGAAGAATACTTTTTTTATACTTACATTAAACTGAATGCATGATCATATTTTCTTCATACTTATATTATGGAACCTTGATCATACCTATGAAGTAGCTAACGATAAATCACATTTCTCATGTGAGTCATTCCTGGTGTGAGAAACAATGGACAACTACATAATCATTCACATTCTGTCAGAGTTCCAAATGATCCTTGAATAATAGAGGTCTAAAATAATTTATTGACCACCCAGAGTGTTTGGGATGAGATGGATAATGACTGTAGAATAAGGATTTCATAACTGAAAACTCACCTTTCATAGTGTTCTCTACTTCATTAATGGGATAATTTGAGGGGAGTTGGAATCAATCTAAAAAAGGGGAAACGGGATGTCTGGATCATGATTCCCAAAATTTGGAATCTTGGGTAGGATGAAATGGTTGTATGAGATAACTTCTTACCATATTATAAATAAATTAATCATAATGATAGCCTAAATTATGGAAAACAAATGAGGGAAAACCTCTGACCGTATTCAAAACGCGAGACCAAACAAAAAATATTGTCTGAATCATCCAGGAATTAGACCAAAATGGATGGTGAGCCACATAGGCATAGCCAAACAATTAAGGAGTCCCTTCAGACGTGAATGAGGACGAGGATCAAAAAAAGGAACGCAAAGCATAGAATTGGTGTGAGGGAACATTCAAATGGATTTCAACACTCTTTTAATTAAGCCACAGAGGTTGGGAGAAAATTATCATAGGCGTATTGTTGTGAACAAGGATCAAACTTATCTTATAGGGGGAGCATCATCTCAGATTCCAAGAAATAGCAGGAGATGAAAATAATGTGACAAATGCGAAGCACTATGGGAGATAACCTCTTAGGTGAGGTTCTGGGATGCTTTTCAATTTCACATCATGAAAGTATGGATGATGAAGTTTTATTCTAACATCATATGATAACTAAAATACATGGTGTAGGTTAATTTCATATGAATAGGATTTCCCACAACTAAACGTCATGCGATTAGGATGCTTTTACATTGTTTAAGGTCGTACTACCAGATCCTGGATAATAGTTTAAAGTTGTGTTACATGGGTTATGATGTCTGTTCTGAGAATATGTGCATGGAATGGAGAAGATAAGCCTTATGTGAATGAGACAAAGGAGGCTTACGAAACATAAAAATACCATGAAATAGATGGGAAGGAGATATATGTTATGAAATGACTGACAAAACCCATCATTAATAAGGATGAAGAGGGCCCGACGTGTCACAACACCCTCCCCACAAAGTGTACCCCTCCTGTGACGACAATGTGAGAAGGGAGATAATAACCCCCGATTCTCGCCTCAAGTAGGCGTCGGGTTGGAGACTAGCACTGAGGGTATGATAAACACAAAAATGGGAGGCATTACCCTCTAAGAGAACACATGTGGAAGAGAGAGATAAGATAAACACCAATCAACTCCAACTCAGAACTAGAATATAAATGAAAACCAATTGCATATATGAAATGTCATGCAAAAGTACTACAACTGGAAGGGAAAAACTACAAGTGCACAAAAGAAAGTAAAACAGCAGCAATCACAATTCCGAAAAACTCCTACAACCCCAAGCTAGTAGAAACCATCTTGATCTCCAACCTGCTCCTAGTGACCTGAAAAACAGTTTATATATACATAGGGTGAGTATAAAAGTATACTCAATAGGATCCTCTCCGAAGCCTCTCATGAAAAAGTATAAAAAGCATGCTAAAGCATAGTGAACAAAAGTGAAAATAACTCATCTCCAAAACAGGTATACTAAGTTCCCACCCTCACCATGGCTACTCTCACCGAGTAACATATACAAGAATATATCATGTAATAAAGAATATCAAAGGCACCCCTCTAATACTTCCCCAATGGTTTTCCACTTTGCCCCAACATCGCACGTCCTAAGCATCTACCTCCAAAAAGGCTTGCATGCAGACACCTGGGCGAACCACCACAATCTGCACCTCGTGCACCACTAAGGCTTCCCGCAGACACCTAGGCGAAGAACCACATCGTCCTCACAACTAAAATTAACGAGGTAGTTTCCGAGAGCCACCATATCTCGAATAACGTGTATCATACGTCGAGTATTATACCCCAAGCCATTACAGCCCATACACCGAGTAAGTATCCTCAAGCCATCACAGTCTATACACATTACACCTATAGTAGTCCATAGGATACTATATCTAGAATATATGTGTGTGAATAACAAAAATACATTACAGCCCTCTATATATATATATGGGGAAAACTAACCGCTGATCCTATCAGCACAAGTAACTACCAAGAGAAGAGAGCAGGGCCAAATGGGGTAGTCATCCATTCATCCACCCACCTGAATGTTGGGGAAAACACCCCCATGGCTCAAAATCCATGGGGTGTCAGTTTCCATTACTGACAGGGTGGAGTAGCTTATAGAAACGCAAAAAGTACATGAAAATTATATCTCAGAACCACATTATGAGAATTACATAGTCTTAGACACAACTGCAACTAACGTCTCTCAGACTCCGGCTGCTACTTGTAAGACTAGGTATCCTATAAGTGCACAACCATTTAAAGAGATTTATTATATTACTTCATTCCCCTTTCATCAGTTCCACTGTACGTTAATTAATTATTAAACATTAACCATGAATAATTCCACATTAAGTTCCATTAGCATCACACACAAAGTCAACTGTCCCTTTAAAAAATTACAACTTCATCATTATGTTCCAGCAAACTCCAACCCCATGGGTTAACATCATTTATTCAAATATTCATTACAGAATTACTTTCCCATATTACCAGGCATTCTAGAAAAACATCCAATTCTACTAACATAAATGGGCTCAACACGGTGAGTAGATGTACTACCCATTGAGTCTTTGCCTCTTATAGAAAGAGCATTTACCCATCCTTCCTTGAGAAGCTAAACACGGAAAGCAAGTGACATACCTCGTGTGTCATCGCCTCTTTTAGATGAAGGGTAAGTAAGACCAGCTACCTTGAGCATTGGGGAAATGTAAATCAAATTAACAACCAAAGAGAATTATCAAGCATCCAACAATCACATCCATCCCATTCCATCATCACTGGTGTCCTCCCCGACACCCACATGCATAAACCAATGCTACTCTCCACTCTAGGCGTTATCTACTACCACAACCAAAAGTCTCAATGCCTCCACATATCACAACAACCATCCAGGCTCACATCAAAGCACAAGAAGTAGGGAAACAAACATCACATAAATGGGATCTTTTCCCTTTAACAATCAAGAGGGTAACTCAGAACCTTTTTTAGAAATTATCAAACAAGCGGTTATTTAATCCATCTTGAATTAAAAAATTTATTAAACGTAGGTTCCAAATTAGGGAAACCTTATTAGTAAGCTATCAAAAATAAATAATCATTCTTACTACACTAATTTGATTAACATAAAATTACAACAAGAACCAGATTTGTTTTCATGCCTCTTTTTCTTTAGCCAATAATTATTAAATATTCCCGGTTTACGTTGTTTACCGATTTCCATCAAGAACAAACAAATAAACAGAGAAAGCATAAATATCACACTATCTAGTAAAACAACAAGCAATAACATACTATAGATATCAATTTATTTAACCAGTTCAAATATTTATTATGTCAATTCCATTGTGATCCACTGGGATAAAACATGCTAACAATACATTTTCTTGTAAAAGAAAATAGAAGAAAAGAATCCCCTACATCAACAGTTTTTGACGTATTTTATCCACATAATGGGTCACGATCCTCCTCTTGCGACAACTGCATCATCCCAAGGATTCCACAATACGACAGTACTAACCAAACCCTAAAAAAACCCCATTAAAAGCATGAAGATTAAATGCTATAATATGTAAAGGAGAAATAAGAGAAGATGATCCCCAAAAGAATGACGATACAACATACCTTATATAAAAGATTGATCGATACACATTGGTTGTATCAAAACAGAGTAGAACCAATCCTAGGAGTAAAGTTTGATTGTGCAACTCCTACGAGAAGGATTGAAAGGTTCTAGCATCTCATAGCCGATAACAAAGAGGAACAAAAAGGGAGGATGATATCTTGTCCCTTTTTGATGATTTAATGGGGCGATGGTTTAAGATACGCTTAATTCCCCATTAAAAGCAGATCGCCTTAACCAACACAGTTTGACCAAGTAAAAAAATACCGAGGCAGAGGAATAATTAATTTAGGAGTTACGGCCTTTGAATTGTCCTTAGAGTCCTCAAAACAAGGCTTTAAATGCATTTTACGTCAAAGGAAATGTTAAAGGGGTGAAACTGTTGGAAGCTGGAAACACTGTTCACATACTCGAAATTTGGAAAAGGAGATAACTGTTAGAACCTCACTGATCTAGAAGCACTATTCATGAACTAGAAATTTGGCAAAGGAGATAACTGTTAGAACCTCACTGATCTAGAAACACTATTCACGAACTCGAAATTTGGAAAAGGAGATAACTGTTAGAACCTCATTGATATGGAAACACTATTCATGAACTCGAAATTTGGAAAAGGAGATAACTGTTAGAACCTCACTAATCTGGAAACACTATTCATGAACTCGAAATTTGGCAAAGGAGAAAACTGTTAGAACCTTACTAATCGTGAAACACTATTCATAAACTCATAATTTGGCAAAGGATATAACTGTTAGAACCTCACTGATCTGGAAACACTATTCATGAACTAGAAATTTCTTAAAAAAGATAACTGTTAGAACCTCACTGATCTGGAAATGCTATTCATGACCTCGAAATTTGGCAAATGAGATAAATATTAGAACCTCACTAATCTGAAAACACTATTCATGAACTCGAAATTTGGAAAATGAGATAACTGTTAGAATCACACTGATCTGGAAACACTATTCATGAACTTGAAATTTGGAAAAGGAAATAATTGTTAGAACCTCACTGATCTGGAAACACTGTTCACAGAACTTGAAAATTGGAAAAGTGTTGGGGATAAGTCACCTTGACCTCCTGGAACACCTCCAACACCACAGTTTCACAAAGTAATGGACCGGAGAGGTCCAAGCCATGACATCAGATACCTCTCAAAACATTCTCATCCTCGAGAATTCAAAACCAACCTAAAGAGACAAAAAAAAAAGAAACGAGGACCGAACAACCACCCATCAAGATACCTCTAAAAAGAGAGCAAGCCAAAAAATGAACCAAATAAATTCATAAATAAAACATGAAAGGTCTAACCACGAAGAGAACATCATTACATGAAAATAGTTAAAAATAAAAAAACTATGGGTACTGAGCACGTATCTATGACTCACGTTCCCAGGTAATCTCTTCCAGGACACTGTGTCACCACAAGACACGAACTAAAGGGATAGAATGCCCACACAACACCTTCTCCTTGCAGTCTTGGATCTCCACAGGTCGCTCCTCAAAGGTTGCATCATCATCAACATCGATCTCTCCCCAATCGATAATGTGAGAGTCATCATGAAGATAATGATGGATCTGTGAACCATGGAAAACATCATGTATCCGACTCATCTGTGGGGGAAGTTCTGCTCAATATTCCACAACTCCAACATGAGATAACACCTTGAAAGGCCCAACAAACGAGGGAGAAAGATTAATTCCACGACCAAACCTTCACTGCCCACGACGGGGAATCACATTCAGAAACACATGATCCCCAACATTAAACTCCAAGGGTCTCCTCCTTTGATCAGCATATGATTTATGACAATATTGCACTGTCTATATCCTCTCACGAATCACCTGAACCATCTCTGTTGTATTCTGCACTAGTTCCAGTCTGAGAATTACTGACTCTCCGACCCCAGTCCAACACAATAGAGAATGGCAAGGCCATCCATACAAGGCTTCAAACGACACTGTACCGATGGTGGAGTGAATACTATTATTGTAAGCTAACTCCAACAAGGGTAAGTGCCTCATCCATGAACCTCCAAAATCAGGAACACAAGAGCGTAACATGTCTTCAAGAGACGCGATGGTTCGCTCGGTCTAACCATCTGTTTGAGGATGAAAAGCATTGCTAAGGCATAGTTGAGAACCGAAAGCATGTTGGAGAACTCTCCACACCCTGGAGGTAAAATGATGATCTTGATTAGAAATTATCGTCCTAAGGACTCCATAAAGACTCACCACCTCCTCCAGATACTGCCTCAACAAAAATTCCACTGAACTCGACTCCTTGATCGCTATGAATTGGGATGATTTTGTTAAGTGATCCATTACCAACCAAATAACATCATGTCCTCTTGGAGCTCAAGGTAAACCTGTAATAAAGTCCATTGAGATGTCCTCCCACTTCTACTAAGGAATATTTAATGGCTGGAGAAAACCACCAGGAACACGGTGTTCGGCCTTCACCTTCTAGAAGACTAAGCATCGAGACACAAACTCTGCAACCGCTCGCATCAGCCCAGGCCACCAAAACTGACTCGTCAAGGATCAGTACATATTTTTCACACCAGGATGTACTGATAAAGGTGAACTATGGTCCTCTCTAAGAAACGTATCTTGCATCTCCAAGGGAACAAAAATCCTTCCATGATACAAAACTCAGTGTAGTTCATCCTCCGACGAACCATCAGGGGCCTCACCCCAAACAACTCAGTCTTCCCAAACCTCCACCTCTACATCCCCGAACTGGGTCTCTTCCACCTTCTGCACCAGGGATGACTGTACTGTCATCTGAAAAAGACAACCTCTACCCCCAAAGTTCTCCCATAGCAAGATGTAATGCAGACAATTCTTCAATTACTCTCCATGAATCTCCGGATTCACGCACAACATCACTATGTGACTTTTGGCTCAGCACATCAGCTAAAACATTCCCTTTTCTAGGTGTATATGATATTTAAAAGTCGTATTCATTTATGAACTCCATCCATCGATTCCTTCATAAGTTCAAGTCATGTTGGGAGAAAACATACCTCAAACTCTTATGATTGTTGAAAACCACAAAGTGCTCACCACTAAGGTAATGTCTCAACAACTTCCACACAAACACCACGGCTGCCAACTCCATATCATGGGTGGCATAGTTATGTTCATGGGGATGTAACTACCGAGACCCATAAGAAACAACTGACTTATGCTGCATGAGGATACACCCTAACCCTATATGCGAAGCATTGTAGAAAACATCGAACTGAACTCCCTCAGCTGGAAGACAAAGAACTGGAGAACTGAATTACTTCTCCTTAAGATACTCGAAATCTTTCTAACACAGATCAGTCTATATAAACGCTTGATCATTCCTGTTCAAAGATGTCAGAGGAGTCACAACTCAGGAGATATTTTCCATGAACATCTTGTAGTTACCTGCGAGACCAAGGAAACTTCACACCTCTGAAACTATCTTAGGGGATTCCCAAGACACAACTGCTTCTATCATTGATGGATCCACAACTACTCCCTGTTGGGACATAAAATTCCCCAAGAAAAGGACTTCTCGGGCCCAAAACTCACACTTTGACAACTTCCCAAACAGATGATGTTTACGAAGAACTCGCAAAACATCATGTAGATGCTCTGCATTTTTCTCTTCAGATGTAGAGTACACACAGATGTCGTTGACGAAAACCACCACAAACTTGTCCAGGAACTCATCGAACACATCATTCATCAATCCCATGAATACAGCTGGAGCATTCATCACACCAAATGGAATTACAAAAAAATCATAATTCCCATGACGAGAACGGAAAGCACTCTTCGGGATATCCTCATACTTCACACGCATTTGATGATATCCTGACCGCAAGTCGATCTTTGAGAACCCACTTTCACCCTTCATTTGATTGAATAAATCATCACTTCGTGGAAGTGGATAGTGATTCTTTATTGTCACTTTTTTTAAGCGATAATAATCTACACACAACCACAAACTGTCATCGGCCTTCTTCACAAACAAAAATGGTGCACCCATAGTGACACACTTGGCCGAACAAAACCGCACTGCAACAGACTATAAAGCTATATACGTAGCTCTCATAACTCAGAAGGGGTCATCCTATATGGAGACATAGAGATAGGATACGCTCTTGGTTGTAGCTCGATCTCAAACTAGATCTCTCATCGAGGGGGTAATGCTACAACCTCTTCTGGAAAGACATCATGGTACTCCTCTACGACCCTAGGAAACACCAACTTTTGAACCTCTGAAGAACTCATCATCAACTCAGCCATCATGGATGATAAGGATGGAACATGCCGATGACCCATCTGAGGGTCTCTATCACCAAAAAACACCACTTTCTCTCCATCCGCACCAATGAAGACGAAATTTTTCCTAAATCAATCCACGATAGCCTGCACCGAATACAACCAATCCATGCCGATGATGACATCATATGGTTGTATTCGTAAACATATGAAATCTCCCCAAGAGCGGTGTTTCCACAACACTAGCTTACAGTCTCTACATACTTCAAACAAGTTAGCTCGACCTCCAACTGGCGTAGTCAACACCAAGAGCACTGGAATCCTCTCTACCTCAAGTCACAAAGCATGGACAAGGGTAGGTGATATGAAGGAGTGTGTCGATACTAAATCAAACAAGGCATACACCAAGGTATAAAACAAGCAAAGGGTACCTTGAACGATGTCTAGCTTACCTGGATCTTGTAACGCTAGAGCATGAAGCTGACCACGACCTCTTCCATGGCCTCTCTGACCCTGATGACGACCACCACCATGGCCACACTCTGTTCTCTATGGAAGGGGAGAGTCATGGGGCTGTCCTCTGCCTGCTCCATCTACCCTATGCAGATCTAAAGCTGGTGAAACTGGCTGCTCCTGCCTCGACTGGAACTACCTCAACGGAGGAACCTGGATCATAGAGCCTGGTGCACGATAAGCGCTATGAATGGTCAGGCACTCCTACTGCTGATGGCCACGACCACCATAAAAAACAAGCGCCTAATCCCTTGGAATAGGCCTTAGAGTTTCTACATCTGGATAAATGAGATGTGAAGGGCTGGGACCTACCCCCTGGTGAACATAAACTCTTCTGCCCTGAAAACCGAGAACCCCATACCACAGCTCTACTTCATGAGGAATCATGCCAATTCCCCTCTCGTGATGATCCAGTCCTGACCAATGTCCTTTCTACAACATCTTCCCTCACCAACACCTCAAGATATGTTTTCAGCATAAAAGGGGTGACCTGGAGCTGGATCTTTGGATGCAAAGCCTCCTCAAAATTCCTTGCTCTGGCTTCCTCATCTGGTAGTAGGTCTGAAGCATATCATAAAAGTTTCCTGAAATGAATTCCAAACTCTCGAACACTGGAGCTCCTGTGTCGAAGGGTAATAAGATCATGGTGAATGGACACCTTCGCAGTCAAAGAAAGAAACTCGACTATAAACCTGTATCGGAACTCCTCCCATGAGATTGCTGACTCCTGACAATCCCCGAGGAACAAGAACCACCACTGCCTTGCAGCTCCACGCAGCATTGTCACAACCAAGGACACCAAGTGATCTTTACGAGCACGAATCGAACTGAAGAAAATCTTGACCTCCTCTAACCAGTATTCCATGACTGCTTCTGAAATGGAGCCCTCATACTTCTACAGACTCTGGTGCTGAAATTATCAGATTGTATTCCTCCAAGTGTCGTCGTTGTCTACCTCTACCCTGTAGAATTATACTGGAACAGCCTGTTGGAAATTTTCTGCACAAAACTGATGAGGACGTCGACCTAGAGCCATAACTATAATATAATAAGTCGTTAGAGCTCCTATGACTGGAATATGGAAGACTCAAGATTAATTAATTTATTTTTTTTTTCATTCATTTATGGTTAACCTATCCCAAGGTCTACCCATTTGTACACAAGAATAATAAGGACGATGCATGATCCTTTCCTAGGTCTCTACCCGGCAACTAGTATCATCTTGTTTAAGAGCCATTGTAAACTTAAAGGTCCATACATCAGATCATTGGAGGCCATAAACGCCTATGTCTTAGCCAGTCTTCAGTGTTTACCTCACTTGCTAAACATGAATGAAATCATTGCACTACCAACCCATTCAACCTCACCTATGGCTAACTCCAAACTCCATCCTATCCTAAAACCTCCCTCTGATACCGCTCTATCACGACCCCCTCTCCACAAATTGTACCCCGCCTGGGCTGGAAATGTGAGAAGGGATATAATGACCCCCGAGTCCCGCCTCCAGTAAGCCCCGGGTTGGCGACTAACATCGAGGGTATGATAAACACACAAATGGGAGGCATTTCCCTCTAAGACAACACATGCAAAAGAGAGAAATAAGATAAACACCAATCAACTCTAACTCAAAACTGTAATATAAAAGAAACCCAAGTGCATATATGAAATTTTATGCAAAAGTACTAAAACCGGAAGGGAAAAACTGAAAGTACCCAAAAGAAAGTAAAACAACAGCAACCGCAAGCCCGAACAGCTCTTGCAACCCCAAGCTAGTAGAAACCAGCTTTATCTACAACCTTCTACAAGTGACCTGAAAAATAGTTTATATATACACAGGGTGAGTATAATAGTATAATCTGTAGGATCCTCTCTAAAGCCTCTCGTGAAAAAGTAAATAAATCATGCTAAAGCACAATGAACAACACGTGAAACTAACTCGTCACCTAAACAGGTATACTAAGTTCCCAACCTCACCATGGCTACTCTCACCAAGTAACACATACATGAATATATCATATAATAAAGTATATCAAGCGTACCCCGCTACTACTTCCCCACTGGTTTGCCGCTTTGCCCCAACATCGCACGTCCTAAGCATCTCTCTCCAAAAAGGATTGCCCGCAGACACCAGGGTGAAGCACCACATTCTGCACCTCATGCACCACAAAGGCTTTCCCGCATACACCTGGGTGAAGCACCAAACCATCCACACAACCAAAAGTAACCGGGTAGTTTCTGGGAGCCACCACAACTCACATAACATGTATCTTACGTCAGGTATTATACCTCAAGCCATTATAGCCCATACACTGAGTAAGTATCCTCAAGCCATCACAGCCTATACACGTTACACCTATATTAGTCCATAGGATACTATATCCATAATATATGTGTGTGAATAACCACAATCCATTACAGCCCTCTACACCCATATATGGGGAAAACTTACCACTGAGCTTATCTGCACAAGTAACTACCAAGAGAAGAGTGCGTGACCAAAGGGGGTAGTCAACCATTCATCCTCCCACAGGAATGTTGGGGAAAACACCCCCCAAGGATTAGAATCCCTGGGGTGTTAGTTTCCCTTACTGATATGGTGGATTATCACATATAAACACAAAAAGTACAGGATATGTTATATCTCCCAACCACACTATGGGAATTACCTATTCTTAAACACAACTGCAGCTAAAGTCTCTCAGACTCCGGATACTACTTCTAAGACTAGGTATCCTATAATTACACAACCATTTAAAGATCATTATTAGATTAATTAATTCCACTTTTATCAGTTCCACTGTATGTTAATTAATTCTTAAACATTAACAATGTACAGTCCCACATTAAGTTGCATTAGCATCTCACCCAAAGTCAACTGTCCCATTAAAAAATTACAACTTCATCATTTTGTTCTAGAAAACTCCAACCCCATGAGTTAACACCATTTATTCAAATATTCATTAAAGAATTACATTCCCATATTCCCAGACATTCTAGAAAAACATCCAATGCTACTAACACAATGGGGATCAACAGGGGTTGTAGATGTACTACCCGTCGAGTCTTTTCCGCTTATAACAAGAGCATATACCCATCCTTACTTAAGAAGCAGAACACGGAAAGAACGTGGCATACCCCACGTGTCTTCGCCTCTTTTGGAAGAAGGGTAAGTAGGACCAGCTGCCCTGAGCAGTGGGGAAAAGTAAATCAGATAAACAACCAAAGAGAACCAGCAAGCATCCAATAATCATATCCATCCCATTCCATCATCCCTCGTGTCCTCGCCGAAACCCACATGTATAAACTGATGCATCTCGCCAATCTAGGCGTCATCTGCTGCCACAACCAAAAGTCTCCATGCCTCTACATATCACAATATCCATCTAGGGTCACATCACCACACAAGAAGTTGGAAAACAAACATCACATCAATGGGATCTTGGCCTTTTAACAATCAAGAGGGTAACTCAATACCCTTTTTAGAAATTATCAAAAAAGCGGTTCTTTGATCCATCATGAATTAACAGATTTATTAAACGTAGGATCCAAATTAGGGAAACCTAATCAGTAAGATATCATAAATAAATAATCATTCTTACTGTAATAATTTGATTAATATCAAATTACAACAAGAACCAGATTCATTTTCATTCCTCTTTATCTTTAGCCAACAATTATTTAATAATCCCGGTTTAAGTTCTTTAACGATTTCCATCAAGAACAAACAGCTAAACAAAGAAAGCATATATATCAAACTATCTAGAAAAACAAGAGGCAATAAAATATGTTAAATATAAATTTATTTATCTAGATCAAATATTTATTATGTCAATTACATTGTGATCCACTAGGATAAAACATGCTAATAATACAGTTGCACATAAAAGAAATGAGAAGTAGCGTATCCCCTACCTCAATAGTTCATGATGTTCTTTATATACACAATGGGTCAAGATCCTCCTCTCGCGACAACTGCTTCCACCCAAGGATTCCACGATACGACAACACCAACCAAACCCCATGAAAATACCATTAGAATCATGGAGATTACATGCTATAATATGGAAAGGATAAATAAGAGAAGATGAACCCCAGAATAACGACGATACAATATACCTTATATTGAAGACTGTTCGATACGTCTTGGTTGTATCAAAACAGAGAAAAACCAATTCTAGGAGTAAAGTTTGATTGTGCAACTCCCATGAGAAGGACTGAAAGGTTCAAGAATCTCATAGCTAATAACAAAGAGGAAGAACAAGGGAGGATGATATCTTTTCCCTTTTTAAATATTTAATGGGGAGATGGTTTAAGATACTCTTAATTCCCCATTAAAAGCAGATCGCATTAACCCACACGGTTTGACCAAGTAAAGACATCCCAAGTCATATGAATAATTAACATAGGAGCTATGACCTTTGAATTGGCCTTAGAGTCCTTAAAAAAGGCTTTAAATGCATTTTACGTCAAATGAAATGTCAATGAGGCGAAACTGTATGAAGATGGAAACACTGTTCACATACTCAAAATTTGGAAAAGGAGATAACTATTAGAACCTCACTGATCTGTAAACACTATTCATGAACTCGAAATTTGGAAAAGGAGATAACTGTTAGAACCTCCCTGATCTAGAAATACTATTCATGAACTCGGAATTTGGAAAAGGATATAACTGTTAGAACCTCACTGATCTAGAAACACTATTCATGAACTCAAAATTTGGAAAAGGAGATAACTGTTAGAACCTCACTGATCTGGAAACACTATTCATGAACTCGAAATTTGGCAAAGAGGATAACTATTAGAACCTCACTGATCTAGGAAAACTATTCATGAACTCGAAATTTGGCAGGTTTTCTAAATCCCAATGTGAATGGGGGAAAAAAAGACCCAAACCAAACCATACACTCCTGATAAGATTTATGAAGAATCATTTTGTTTAAATGTTCATAGAATTTTGACCAAAGAGGATTATTCTATTACTCTATATGCCGAAAAAACTTCCAATTTTCAAAATCTGAAGTGATCCTTTCTTGGTGTGTGAAATAAGGAGTGATGTTAGAATTTTACCATAATGTGGGACCTACGATGCTAGAAAGGAAATGTCTTGAGGGAATTTTCCCACCATACTAGCATCACCACTCAATGTGTGAAGATTCATGGAGGGACAACACCAAGCATGTTAGAGTTCCACATGAATAGAAGGTAAAAAATGTGAAACTCTATGTTCTATATCTAGAAAATAACAAAAGTGGAATAATGATAGAGGATAACTACGGACCAAATTCAAGATACAACATCCATGTCTTGTTACTAGGGATGGTAACAAACAATCAAGGGTCGACCACTATCCATATTTGAAACATGAGTCCTACCTCAAAATGTCGTCCAAAGTCCTATAAGGTATTGGCCTAGAATGATAGGTGATCCAAATAGTCATGATACCATTCCTTCATGGGGGTCCCTTCAGACATGGAATAATATAGGGAACCAGATAAAGAGACATATGAAGCATGTAAATGTATTGGGTGAAAGTCCCTAGGGAATGCAATATTCAAGGTCTCATACCACCTACCATTCAAACATGTTAGTGAGGAACATCTATAGGTAGGATCAGAGTCATACTATAGAATTCAAATCCTAAGGGGTGTTGTGAACAGTTTAAAGGTATTGTTTCTTGGTCCAGAAGCTCGCAGTTTAAAGTCATAGAGTGTAGACTGTGGGTTCCCAATTTAACTACCTGAATTTTGGATGTACCTATGTTGCATAATATCATGTGGAAAGGATAAGGATGTCATGTAGTTTATCATTGTAGGACTGGTACAAGTGATTTTTAATGGAGAAGTTCATGGTGTGGTAAATAACCCGACATGAATGAGGATCTAAGAGATCCAGACCATTCCACACATTCTTAATGGGAAATCCAATATAAAAGGGATGAAGAGGTGAGTTTATGATTCTATGTCTATGCCCAAGGGTAATATGTTCGAGCATCACTACATAACCCATAAGTATGGGAATTAAGCAAAACATAGTTCTTGAAGGTGGAATGGAAAATAACCAACTCCAAGGGGAAATTTCTTCCTAGTTGAAGGCATCGTAACACCTAGTAGTTTACTATCATAATTCCAGAATAAAAAATATGTAGTTTAACTTCATATGATAAGGAAAAGGTATATTATGGTGTTTATCATCATGCAACATGGATTTTGGGGATCTTAGTCTAGGGTCATTGTGCTTGGATCACTAGATGAGGATTCCAAAGGGAAAATGTGTACTGCGACACCACAAATTAACCCGGCATGAATGAGGATCAAAGAGATCCTTACCATACCTCAAATTCCCTAAGGAAAACCCGTGCAATTGCTTTACTTCATATGTCTTGGACTTGGATGCTCAGTTTAACATCACGTACATAGGACATACAATCCATGTTTATGGAAATAGGGTTTAGACCATAGAATGAGGTGAAACTCTCCCATGTGGGTATAAACCATACCAGGACCCCTAATCACATGTGATCCATTCTCAGTAATGGTAAATAAGTGGCAGAGGTGATACTTACAACAAATGTAAGTACAAGAAATAAGAATGTATAATTAAGTCTAATAGTTTCCCAATGATGTTGATTGGCTTCCTCAACACAGTAATGTGAACATAGGGATAACACTGAGGGTATTGATGTTTCTCCTGAACACAATAATGTGGAAAGGGATTTGAATAAAAACATCTGATACTTGGGAAATGAAGGGGGTGGTGTAATGATGATGGATAACTGCTGACCAAATTTTAGATGTATAATCCATATCATGTTACCTGGGATTGGAAAAGACAAACAAGGGTCGATCGTTGACTATATTAAAAAATGGGACCTGCCTCCAAAATTCAAGCAATGTCGTATGGGGTGTTAGAATATAATGGTAGGTGTTCCAATTAGGCATGAGATCATTCCATTGTGGGGTCCCTTTAGATGTAAAAAATATTTTTACCTAAAAAAGGGACACAAGAACCATGGATATGAAATGATAGAATGTCTATGTAGGATCCAAAACTCTTTTACCTATACCACATCACATATAAGCATGATAATGAGTCATATCAGATTGTATGGTTCATACCCCTTACTAAGGATAGAATCCTCAAGATGGATCTTGTGCGTGACTTGGTAATAGACCAATGTCAAGAAAAAGGTATAAAAGGGGGTTAACAAACTAGGGTCTAGACCAGAAGAAAACAGGTCTCATATTTCTTCTGTATTACAAAAGGATGGGAATCAATCCATATGTATTTCTAGGATACCGTTTAGTTTAACATCATGCGTTAAGGATGGGGATTAAAAAAGATTTCATTATTGTGCAGCTGGGACATTGGGAAAAATGTTATCCCATAGGGTATTTATATGACATCATAAAATGAACCTGACGTCAATGAGGACCAAAAAAATCTAGAACACACCACACACTCCCAAGAGAGAATTTAGTCCAAGGGTCCGAGAGAGTGAAACTATGGATGGCCCCAAGGACTGAATATCTAGGTGTTCTTATGTATCCCATAAGGATGGGACAAATCCATACTATGTTTTGGGATCCTATGCAGTTTAACTTTATGCAGTATGGAAAAATATGTAAAGCAATATTCTAAGGTAGGTACATGGTTCAGTTGTGGTATCTCAAAATGAATTAGGACAAGGAATGTCTATACCGCCACACATACACCAAGCAGGATCCTAGGACGAGAGTTTGGAGGATACTTCAGCTGGACCATAGAAAAAACGTCTAGGAATTTGTACATATCACATGATAATGGAAATCGAGCCATATGTAGTTCTGGAAATCCATGGATATGAACTTCATGTAGTAAGGATGAAAGTGTGGAACAAGTTAACATCATGAAGAATGGGGTAGCATAGTTTAATTTCATTTTACATTTATGGAAGAGATCATAGTTTAATTTCATAGAGCGTAACCATATGATGAATCTTCTAACATGGAGATGCATAGTGTAGTTCCATGAAGTAACTTGATGTGAATGAGGATCAAAGAGGTCTCAACACCACAATACACACTCTTAAAACGACGACCATGGGGCCGAAATGTTATATTTATAGCTAGGACCAAAGAAAAACTGTTTGGGAATTCCCATAAAATGGGAATCAATCCAAACATAGTTCTTGAAATTATATGCAGTTTAAGGTCATGTGGTAAAGACGAAAAATCCATGTAGTTTATCATTTTGTGACTAGGACACTAGGGATATTATTTTATGGTTGTAGACATTAGACCATGAGATGACTATTCAGTTTGTTGTCATGCAGGATGATGCTATGCAGTTTAGAGGACAATGCACAATATTAGCGTGGATCTAACACATATAGACCATCTTGGCATACTTGATATAATTGTGGACCATGGTTGGCGAAAAGTACCCCAAAATTTAAATATGCTGAGAGAGTGTCAACCCTATCTGATGGGAACCATATGAACTGGTTTGAACATCTTACATAACCATGGAAATCTCATCTCCATGAATAGTTTTGAGAATAATTTCATCAAACCCACGTATTTAGTGGATCTCTTTGAATATGGGACCAATCTGAAGGGTGAACTGAATTGAACTGTGATGAATTTTCTCACTCTTGGATCTATTTTTTGGGAGATTGGCATGCTAAAGATACTCAAAGAAAGGATTTTTTCAATAAAACGTTTCTTTTTTCTGTAGTAGGGGGATCCAAAAGATCTGATTTGGAATCAACAGTGGTAAGGTGGTTTACCCACTGATTGTTTTAGTCATCCTCAATGTCATTGGAAATGGACCTTCAATACACAACATGAATGAATTGAACTTCTTGTATTGCTTCCAAGATAGTAGAGGTTAAACCATCCAAGGCATCAGCTCTACCATTCTATAACTGCAGAACATAATTCACCTCTGGTGGAGAAGGGAATCGAGCCATCAGATTGTGACCATGCTTGAGTAGGGGCATGAGATCAGGCTTCCTTACGATATAGTCACCGTTGATCTGCAAGATGACTAGCACAAAGTCTCCCTTCACATGCAGGTGGGGAACATCAATCCTGAGAGACAACTCAAGACCAGTAATGAGATCATGTTACTGTAACTTATTTTTTTGTAGCTTTCTAATATAAAGAACAAATTGGGTAGGAAAACATATGTAGGCGCAATGAAGACAATCCCCAGGACTTCTTTGTTGAGTCGGGATTCATTAATCCTCTTTCCAGTTTGGATTCAAGAGGCACCATCAAAATGAATCTTCCAACATGGAGTAGCCTATTCTACTATGATAATGGACTCATCTAGAAAATCAAGATCTATGGAACGCTCTTCGAGGGTCAGACGACTAGTAAGAAATTTTTCCAGCACCCAACCCTTAACTATGTTCTGCTTGATGAACCTGATGTAGAACTAATTTAAGATCACTTACCAATGATCTAGATGTCTAGTCAACACAACGTGGTTTAGAATATACTTTGTTATATCCACTTTGGACACTAGATATATCTCTGAATGCTACAGATAATGTCAGAACATCTGCACTGTAAAAACCAATATGAGGTAACTCTTCTTGATAGGAGAGTACCTAGAATCTATGTTGGGGAACATGGAACTATTATATTATAAGTATTTATATGTTACTTCATTGTTCTAATTGGTGAGAAGGGTTTCAAGGGATCGATCTAGGGTGGTCAAATAGAGGACCATCAACTTTATAAAGAAGAGTGGAATCAATACCAGAGGTGGCATGAAGTACTACTTGATCTCCTCCAAGGAAGTATGGAACTATTCATCCCAATGGTAGATGGGATATTTATTCGTGAATCTGGAATAGGATTACACATTCTGGACAATTTCATGATGAATCAATTTATATAGGTTAAGTGACCTTGGAAGCCTCAGAGCACTTGAAGGTTACCCAAAGGGAGAGGATGAATAATATCCTTTATCTTCTCTAGGTCGATCTC
Organism: Viscum album; assembly: GCA_963277665.1. Taxonomy (NCBI): domain Eukaryota; kingdom Viridiplantae; phylum Streptophyta; class Magnoliopsida; order Santalales; family Viscaceae; genus Viscum; species Viscum album. The sequence continues at coordinate 1,584,870,472 of OY728125.1, forward strand.
AATGCCTCTATATATAACGACTAAGATAAGAAAATTCCCATAGGTAACCCCAAAGGAACACTTCAATGGGTTCATCTTGAAATGATGGGAGTAGAAGAAGTTGAATACATTCCCAATATCTCTGAGATTGTCCTTACACTGGAATAATTTTACCAAAAAATCATCCGCATATAAATCAACTAGAATCCTGGGGATAGGTTTGAATATATGGTGTATGGGGTGCTGGTATGTCTCTCCAACATTATTCCAACCGAAAGGCATGACCTGATAATTTTAGTTACCCTAAGGCACCCTAAATGTTTTGGACTCGACATCTTTGGGGGCCATTTGAAACAGATTATACATGGAATATCCATCCATGAAGGAGAGAGCATGGAATCTAGTGACAACATCGATCAATATCTCTGTCACAGGAAGGGGGGAAATTTTCCTTTGAAAAGAGGAGGTTGAGATCCCGAAATACAATGTAGACTCTAATCTGGTCATTCTACTTCCTGATAGGAATGATGTTATCTAAACACATGGGGTAATGAACTTCTTTGAAGATGTGCGACTTGATGAGCATATCAACTTCGTCTTCGACCATAGCACTGTGAGTTGGGTGGGTCTTTTTGGGAGGTTCCTCGAACCTGTGATAATTAATCAGGATACTAAGATGATGAATGATAATCTAAGGGTTGAGTCCTTGAATCACATAATAGCTCTAGAAAAATACATCACCATGTTACTTTAGGATGTCTACATACTGATATTCTTTTACTATAGGCATAGTTGTGCTAATTATCATTTTCCTAAGATTTGTCTTAGTGCCAAGATTCACGTGTACCATCCAATCAATGGTGGTAGGGTCACCTTCTTTGAATGTGGGAGGAGCATAATCCAAATCCTCTTTATAGTCCATGGTGATATACAATATGTGAAAAATATTGTGAGTTAAATGACCCTGATGGAATGTTAGTTCTATCTTGAATGATAGTGGATCCTTTATCAAGAGACTCTTGCATCGTTAAAAACATTAAAACAAAGTTTGTTGACTTAATTCCATTACGACACCGACTGAGGAGCCCATTATTGATAATGTCAATGTAGTGTTGGTGGTTCATCTATGTTGACTCAACTCGGCCTAGAGAAACAAGTAGGTATGGTGTACTGTTTTAGCTATGGGGTGAACATCCTAATGCCTCATAGGGGTACGCAATATTGGTATTCCCTGAACCTATCCAGTATAAGAGTATGATGTAATATTTCTATCTTCCCTGTACCTCATAATGTGTATCACCCTAATCCCATAGATTTAGTATCAATTTCCCAATTCAAGGGTTGTGGCCTCTTACTAGTTAATCAGGAGGATGAAATCATCATCCAACTACATATAGAGGTTGTCCATAGTAGTAGTATGCTCAAACTAGTTGGTTTGAACCCACTTTTCCTTTCCCTTCTAATAGTTTGTGTCCATGTAGTGGGATTCACAAGGGGAAAAAAGAAGACATGTCACCATGGATCACAACCACATGACCATTGAGGGAGTACTTGAGGTAATAGGGATATGAGGAGGGAAAAATTACATGTATATGGATCCAGGGTCTACCCATCAGCAATAGCTAGGAATTTTTCTTTATGGGATGAGAGGAATGTTCCAACTGGGTTTTATGCTGAACCGATTGTATGGTCTCAATAGAATTTATGGTGTGGATGGAACTGCTAGAATAAACAACCTAATGATTCACATAAACATGGCCTCATTGACGATGACATTTACTAGGAACATTGGGATGTTCTTCTTGATGATTCTCACTGCTGAGAACCATATGTGTGTCCACCATCATGATGGTATTAATGGAGGCATACCCCTTATCATCACATGTGGAATTCTCCAACACTGGTTGATTTCTAGGGGTGATTCCCATTTCTAGGGGCATGAAATCACCAAGGGTGCATGATGGGTTCAGCATCGAAGTGGGGATTTTCATTCCCTTAATCCTTCGGTGCCTACTCATTAGAGAGTTAAAAGGTTGATAGGTGGATACCAAAGTTATAGATAAATGAGATATGGAATCATTAGGAGGATCAGGCTGATTTAAATGAGCACGAATGATTCCATGGGTGAGATAAACTACCCAATGAGAAATAAAATTATCATACATAAACATCTCATGGCTGGAGACATGCTACACCTCATCTTCTCTACCATTTTCAAACATTGAAAAATTTAATTCGACCTATGTCGGGGTGGGGCCCAACCAGATTATATTATTATCAATCTGGTCATCAATCGAGTTATTCAATACAAAAAACCTCTTGATGGTGTGTCCAAGGAATCTGTGGTTGGGTCAGTAGTTAGGGAAATCAATGATATTTTCCACTTTAGTTCTCTAGCATTCTAGATCCTTCAGAATCCATTGACCCAAGGCACTGTAGAAATAACTAGGAACTTGATCCTTATTAAATGGGTAGTTCCAGTTTCTATTATCTTGTAATGGAACTATTGGAGCCTGGCTTTGATTAGGGGCTAGAGCCTAACGAGAAGCTAGAGACTAATTTTATCTCATCGATAGTAGTGGTTCATTGTCAGAATTTCCTATCGATTCTAAGCATAAGTCGAGACCTGAAGATGATTCCCTCAATGAGTTGGTGGGGGGGGGATTTTTTGGTAACAAATGTAGAGGCCGAGGGGATCAATCTACACATCCTCCATAGTCTCAGCCTTAGATAATCTTCTTGTATACTCTAGAGGAAAGAGACACACCCTGTGGGTTTTCTTTAAAGATTAATCTATTCATAAAGACTCATCAGAGAAATTTATAATGCCACTTGAAAAATTACGACTAATGGGGGAATGTTCCAATTCAGTCTTAGAATTTCCAATGAACATTGTCAGCCATTGTCTCTGATTCATCAACATATCGAGTTAATATGTGAGTTCTTTCTACCAAGAAACAATGTATATGACTCGCTCAACTAGTCAATTTTTAAACATTAAAAGGTAGGATATTAAGGACATGCGTTTGGTGGAGATGAATTGATAATGAAACTTCATGGGGAGATATTCCCAACCATATATGGACTCAATTGGTAATTTTATGTACCAGATGAAAAAATGCCATTCCAATTTATATACGAAAAACTGGAGCTTGGCGGCCTCCTTCTGCGCTAGAGTTCCAATCATTGGACCGCACCTTGAAATAATATGGGTCAAATGATGAAGTGGGTCTCCCATCAGATTTAAGGGGGAGAAGGTAGGAAAACTAAAAGCCCAGGGGTGATAACATATCATCCTCCCATGCTGGATAAGACTATTCATAAGTTGGGATTTCTATATTTAAAAACTCAAGGGCATCAAGGAAATCATTAAGAGTGTCCATCAGGTCCTCTTGGTGAGGATTCCTTTCTAGTTGAGGATCTATGACCAACAATGTATTTTTTTGGCTCATCAAAATTTTAAGAAGGCTCAATGGATAATGGAGAAACTATTAGAACAACTAGAGTAATGGATAGAGGGGATACCGAGGGAATAACCAAAGGAGCTACTAGAGGAACAAATTGAGCTGGGTCCTGAGGATGATTCTCATGAAACTCTTCTGGATTCGAAGATGCATACTCTGGTCACTTTCCTTACACTCTGATATCTACCATATCATGATGAACGAGACTATTGAGATTGAATGGGGGCCTCTGGATAATGAGGACCTATGGATTCCCCTACTTACCTAGTGGGGGAGGCACATGATTGTATTGAGGATCCCCATAGTCTAGATGTCGTCCTACAAGGCGCTCGATAAGAAGCTTTCTGATGATCCTTTTCTATTCAAAATGATTATAGAGCATGGAAGCTATAGATGGATCATCCTTCACCTTTTTTACTTTACCATATGGGTCAGAAGGCTTGGAAGTCTCTGTCAGTCACTTACCCTTGTTGGGGTCTTGACCTAGGTGAAATGACTTGGAGAGTTCTACAGGGCCAAGAATTTTCTTTTATTGGAATGTGAAAATTCCTAGGGGATTTAGTAGATACTATGTTAACCCATAGATCAATTCATTTTCTTTATACCTAGCACCATCACCTCCTTCCGGATATGTATTGGGGAAAACCATGTTCACCATAATGATTCTTGGAAGAATATCCTCAATGTCACCAGTTGGGTTTGGCTATCTCTGCATCAGGTTGATGTAGAGGGAAGCATATTTCCTACAACCCCAGATCTAAATGTGTGGAAATACCTCTTTGATAATTTAAAAGATTTCAGAAAATAATTGGACCCATATCTTCTAAAGATATCTGTGATAGCTAGGTGATGTAGGGTGTTGAGCCATAGGATGCGCTGCTAGTTCAACTATGTGACACTACAATAAACTTTCGTTGAAGTGATATCAGATCATTAAATAAGCCAACTGAAAATTATGAATGTGGAAATGAATTTCCCATATAGTATGGTAGAAGAACAAAAATTCATCCTGGGTGAGTGACTCCAGAATATAGAAATCAAGAGTATCAATTGGCTAGAACAGCTCAACTAACTGCTCTTCCCTAAGAGTGTCCCACAAAGATCACCATTTATAAGCAGTATACATCTCTTGGTTTCTCCATTCTTCAACTAGGGGTGGTTGAGGAAATATCAATGACACAAATTTATAATGTTGTGATGATGAGATTTATAGATGGGAGAACACAGTGTCAGCTAACAGGACATTGCATAGTAGGTTTTCACTTACGGGCGGTACCAACTACATCATCATGTCCCTATAGGATAAGATGTTGGCCACCACTTAATATAATATGAAAGTGATCATTAGAAATGAATCATGTCGGTTCCCATCATATACCAAACCCAAGAATAACTATATGTATTCTCATGTTGTGTTAGGGAATGAGTTTGGTGACAGTAGGGAGGACTTCATGGAAAGACTCTATTAGGGATCCAAATCTACCTCCTCCTAAATTTACCTGTGGAGGGATTCAAAGATTCGGAACATCTCATTCTTCATAATGATGAAACTCACATGCCGAGATGCTTCCCAAGACTCTTGTGTAAAGGATTGGGATGTAGGATCCATTAGTGTGTCTCCATCAACTTTAGAATCCAATAGGTTGGTGGGATTTACAAAAATATGGCACTTCATAGAGTTCTTCCTTTAGAGATGATGACTCTCCCTTCTACTATAGGATGGTCCCTCAGGGTCGGGTAGATCATTGGAATAAGGAGGAACTCCATGTAGGATAGTGATGGAGTAGAGAGGACCTCCTCTAAATCTAATTGTGACATTTGGGGGACTTACGTATCACGTATCATTAGAGCAGAGAGGACCTTCCCTTTGGTGAGATGAGGTGAGATGACCACCAGGGCATATGTCAAATGAAACTTGGGGAGGACCCTCATGTTGATTACCTTGAGTATGAGGAGGACCTACATACTTTTCACCTACCATATGGGGAGTACCTTCATGGTTATTAATGCTAGAGTGGGGAGGAACTCTTCTTGAGCTAGTGAGGACATGAGGAGGACATCCATGTCTATCCTTAGTGACATGGGGAGGACCTTCACATTGATTGGATGTGGAAGAACTAGGAGAGCCTTCATACTAATCAACCAATACTTGGGTAGGACCTTTGTGTTAAGTGGGGATGGCCTCTACATGGATGGGTAACGGAGTGGGGAAGACCTCCATGATAGATAATGAAAACATGGGGAGATCCTCCATTCTGACAAGTGATTAAAAGAGGAGGGACATCGCTCTGATCGATGCTGTTGTGGGTAGGACCTCAGCTTGAGTTGTAATTAACATCAGGAGGACCTTCAAATTGATGATATGAGATATGGGTAGAACCTTCATATGTAGGGTCATAGGCACGAGGAGGGCCTCATTACATAGACCTAGGAGGAAGCAGTGATAACAAGGAACCTAAGACAATAAACCCTAGCAGTTTGTGTCCCTCATGGTAATGACCCCTCATGCTCGTATCGATGAACAAGTGTGTCCATCACCATTCTCTAGATGACTCTAGAAGGTGATATTGGGAATGGGCACATGGTATCCATGGTGGTGGATGAAATCATGGAAGTGGTGGAGTTGTTCTTGATTTCCTCATTGATACTTCTTTTTCCCCAACATCTTTGGGTGGTGGTGATATGATTCCAATAGATCAGGTCCTATTATGAAGGAATATTCAATAATCAGTATGGATAATTGGAAAACAATTCTCATTTCCCTATAATCATTAAAACATCCATGGTTGGAGAGATATATCCACACTGATGATGTCATATTCTAGAATGTCCATTGATTAAACAATATAAATTCAAGTGAGATTCACCCCATGTGAAATATTGGTTTTCTGGGACCTATTGATGGATGAATAGATCTTGTGAAACACCCTTTGGTCATTGTATCGAGTGCTACTAATACCCATAGATGAAGGAGACTTAGCTTCATGTCAGGATCACCATTTATGTTGTTGGTCTGACATATTTGAATCTTAGTAAAATCTTGTGATGAATTACATGGCTAATCCCTGTGGTTGATAGAGAAAGGATTTACATTGGGTTCACCATTTCGGATTTTGATTCTTTCCATCAGAGCACACATCATCATCTGGTGATGCACTGATTTTCACCTCACATTCCCACATTCCAAAGGCATAAAAAATTCTCCACTACATTAGAGAAAAATTCTCCTTGATTGAAATGGGATGTTTGAATGTCAGTCCCTAATTATTTTTATTCCACAGTAGACTTTTTCACATAGTCCGGGTATCCCTAATAGATTAAGTTGTTGTTCATGAAACTCATTCCTAGTCCCATATCTTTATGGATTATGGTTAATTATGTCTCGTCTTTTGAAAAAATTTAAAGTGTAAATTCAGGGCATCAATCTTTAGTCAGGAGAGTAGTCATGTTGGGAATCAATGAGAATGTCTAGTCACTGAAACAATGGTGAACCTATATCATTCCTCATTAGAGGGATTCTCTAGGGTGTAGGAAATAGAGGCTTCCAACATTAATCATGGGCTATCTTATTCTAGAGATATGTATTTGAGGTTTTCCTCACCTTTCTATGTTTTAAATGGGGTATACTGCAAGTGTAGCATCTAGAAAATATGGATCGATATAATAAGAAAACTTATAAATGTGGATCAGATGGTATTATACCTAAGAGGGAGCACAAGAAATTTTTACCATATGGATGGATTAGAATTTCTAATGAGGATAAGTCGTGGTTGGTTCATCCCAAAAAGTGAAACATTTCACCACATGAAGGTTGATCTAGACACCACTGAGGGAGGATCAAAGAAGGTGGACCCCAATGAGGGGGATACTAAGGACTACCTTTAGATGAGATTAAACATTGGGGAGGCAACCTATATACCTTGTTTAGAATATAGATATCAAAACCCACATTTTTTGAAGGGGTGACCTGGGGATTGCACTAGGTTAGTTTCTCTTCGCAAGAGTGACAATATTTTTTATATGAATTTGGATTGTGATGGTCTTGAACCATGAAGAGGCTTCCTATGTATCTCAGTTAGCTATGAATCAAATTATACATAGTTATTATAGGGGGAATTGGGGGTTAGGGCTGAAAAGTAGGTTCAATAATGTGATGTTGGACATATACATTAATGTTGATCGGGTTCCACTATGGAGAGAAATAGAGAATGGGGATTATGCATGGATGAATCTTAGGTGCCACTATGGAGTAGAAAAGGTGATTGGGGATTACATATTGAAGTTGTTAGAGTGCCGCTATAAAGAGACAATGGTGAATGGGTCTTATACAAGGAAACATTAGGGGTTCCTCTATAGAGTGACAATGGTGGATTGGTCTTACAAGAGGATGTTTTAGGGGTTAATGGATTAGAATAACTTAGGGAGCTAGATCTGAGAGTTGTTTTCTAAAAAGGGAAGATGTGACATCACAATGGTACATCCCCATGTGGGATCACCAGAATTTATCATTAGTTGGATTGAAACTCATTGAGCTGTCATACGTACCGTATATAGATGACAGGGATCAATACCCACATAGTTTGACAGTTAGGGGCATATGCATGGCTAGACACCCGGGTGAAAGGTGTCACAATCACTACATATGTTTAATACCACATGAGATTTTATTGGTGTGTGAAACAAGAAAAATTAGAAGACCAGATGGTTGCATCATGGAATATGTGTCAGCATGGAATGGTATGGGGATTACACATGGTTAACAGCCTAGGGAGATGGATATTATGGATTACTTTGTGATGGATACTAGAAGAATATTTCCTACGATATAAAGAGGATATAATTATGTTTGAGGAATATCTATTTCTGTATCATTAATACAAAGAACAACCTATCAAGGTGTGTCAGTGCTTATGTGGAGACTATACGAGTCCCACAAAGTGACAAAGTACAATGGGAGAGAGAGAGAGAGAGAGAATAAGAGGGCTCTACTACCCATCCTATTTCTTGTATTCTCGAAGAAGCCACATGTTCATAAACCACAGTATAACATCATGATCTAAGGATGTTTTTGTTAGGTATCCTAACGTTCTGTTACTCGGATGGGGAGGAGTCACTACTCACCCCTAGTACATACGTGATTGTCACTATTTAACCTTCAATGAAGGGATAGAACCAAAAATGTAATGATACAAAGGGGTGGAGTAGTTGTCAGTCGAGGGGTCTGCATTAGTATTTCTATGTTAAATAGCAATAGCTATTAGTGTACCTATGAAATGGTGCATTATGTAGAGTAACGTGTCATGAGACAATACACGAGGAACCACGAAGTCATGTTACAGAAGACTGTGGGTTCATGAGGGAAAGGGGATCAAGAATCCATAGGTCACACCCAAAGGGGCTTCGTGAAGAAAGGGAGATTTTTGAAAGAAATGTGATTCATAAAGGAAAGGTTCTTGAGGAAGGAACGACCCTCATGGTGCATGAAATCACTATATAATAAAGATCATTATTAGGAGTTTTCTTTAAGAAGGTTAAATTCTTTGTGGAGCCTCAAGAAACTCATAGGGTCTCCCTCTTTCATGAAGGACTGATAAATTCACAAAGGGCTTCCCTACCATTAGTAGGGGACATGAATAACAATTGAAGTGCGACTCATGATGCTCAACAACCATGGGTAGAACTTTTTTCTATAGGGTTCATGTTGCTCCAGAGCTTCATGAAATTGGAGATTAGAATGAAAAAGTTGAGGTAATAATTCTTATGAGGGGGGTGTGAGCCATCTATTTTTAGGAAATGGGGTTTTAAGGTGATTTTGGGGCTTTTAGTGAAGAAAAGAGGACAATGTGAAGTTAAAATGACCCATTTGACATGTAGAGAGACCTTCAACGACATTTGGACATGGTACATGTCGAAATAATAGGGGCACTATAATGAATATTTGGTTGCGGTCCTCATCAGACTCACATAGGCTGGGAATATCCATGAAGGAGATTCAATAAATAGACTCATTAATGAATTTGGAGTTCATTCGAGTCAGATTTAGATTTGAACTGGCCATGACTATGTCCATGTCTTCAGAAGCATGATTTTCGTCACCAACCCACATTATCAATATTAATATTTGAGAGTCATGGATGAAATATTTTTTAATACCCTTATAATCCTCACCTTTTAAATAAATCAACATATACCTTTAACACATTGTGACATTATTATATATCCCATGATGTTATACTTTTGATCTGTAAAACAATCTAAAATAACTATTGATTTTTTTTACAATGACCAATAAAATTTCAACATAAATCTTAAATTAAAAAAACCATCATAGACACAAATATTTCAATGATTAGTGATTCTATCATGAATTTAAATGATACAAAATAATATGTAAAATTATGATATGTCTTATATACCACTACAAATATCCATATACCCATCTATATCTCCATTTTCCTAATAAAACTATGACCCTATATTCTGTATTAACACCCATATATGTGTAATATTTTAATTACATAAGATGAAATAATGAGAAAAATATATTATACAATTTTTCAACATATTTAAATATCACTTATAGTTAATTTTCCACTATACTATAATGAACACACCTTCATGGTGTGATTTTTTAAAAAAATATCAAACCATCATGACTTTTATTTCAACACAACTCCATTCAAAATTTAACTCGTCAAAGATAATTTTGAATTTAAGTAAAACATTATGTAAAATTCAAAAAAACTAAATTAATCTACTCAAGAAACCAATTTATAATGGGTCCAAATGTGGAAGATATAAAAACAATATACAATTGGTTGTAAAAGTGTTATTAAGAATTATTTTACCCTAAATGTAATGTTTAATTCTAAATTTGATTAATAAAGTCTCATTTTGTGTCATCTAGACTCCCACATTATTAATCTACATAATTATGTCTCGTGTATTTTCGTTCAACCTATACATGATCTTCATATAAGAACATTCCATTTTGGGTTATTGTTGATGAATAAGAGGTATAATACTACCAATGGTTTGAGTAAATTTTAATATAAAATTATTAAGTGATATGACTATTTTTAAATTTTATAATAGTGGATATTAAATTGAAATGTAATTTAAGATTATTAACTATGAAAATGTTCACATGGATAGGTTTATTTAGATGATAGTGATTATTTATGGATGATGGAGCTATTATCCATCACATATCTCATTATTAATGCATTATAATATGAAACTCCTACATGTTATCAATAAAATTTTCGTTAAACATATAGGTTTTTAAGGATCTATTTTGTGATTCATAGAGTGAGGTATAAATTGACTACATCATTTTTTAGATCCCCATAGTATTTTTCCCATTTTGGGGACCAAAATATTATATAATAATTATTGAATTATTATTACAATTACCTCTTCAGGTGGTGAAATGTGACATTAATAACTAAAAGTTTATTATATATCCATTAAGGGAAAAATATACATAATGATTAATGAATTTAATTTTGGTATCTTTATAATAATATTTTAATAAGAGTGGTTTTTAATATATGTATTATCTAATATCTATAGATTTTTGAGAATCATGTTATAAATTTATTAATATATCCATTGAGTGTTCCTTGTTAAAAAAAGAAGATTCTTTATGGATTTATTGACCAAATTGCCTCCATAAATAAACAAAAAGTATTATATTTTATTTATCATTGTTTTGTTAAACAAATAAATATATAATCTATTGATTAGATACCAAAGAAGAGTGGTATATTTTCAATAGTGTTTTTTGGAAGAGGTAGCAAGACTGCTTGGAGTTCCAAAAATGATTATATTTAATAAAGACACTTATTTTACATAATATATACATATTTATTTTCAATGTGTGTTCAATACTAATATATTCATAATCATTTAATTTCACAAAAAAAATTTATGGTGGAACCATTTTGAAAATTTTAACATATGTGATATGATATAAGATTGTATAATAGATTTTAGTGGATTATTGGAGGATGATCTTCCTTTGTTAGATTTTTTCTATAAATAAATGTATAAAACCTATACTTAGATGAAATTATATGAATATTTATTTGTGTTTAATTTTAATTCCTTATTGTGCCCTATTTATCTCATGGATTCATTCATTAATTATCTCGAAATAGTTCTGTGTATATTTGAGAGTGAACTAGTAAATTTATATAGGGTAAAATAGATAATGTAATGTTATTATAAGTCTTATATTGACCGAATGTAAAATAACACAAATTTTTTTTCTTTGAAAATACTATTATAGATATATTTTTACTGGTCATCTTGTGTTATACACAATACAAAAAAATGAATACTGATTTTTTAATTCCTATAGAATATTATAATATAAAATATAATACATTATGAGATATATTAATGTAATATTATTATGAAAATTATAGAATGAGTAAAAAAACTTGTAAATAAATAACTATAATGATTAATTATTAATCATCATGAACTCCATTGGAGAAAATTCCATTAATTATAAGTAAGAGAATAATGAAAAAATATAAATTTATTAACATGTTTAGAGAATGGAGAATGTGAAAAAGGATTTTAGGGATGTATATATAGGAATATATTGGACTGAAAAATGTTAATTTGATCATTATATGGAATCTGAGAATATATGATCATTGATAATATATGGAAAAAATATATATTAATTGGATATAATAGTGATTAATGAAATTAGTTATATAACTATACTTCTAGGAAAATAATATATGATACTCACTTATCATGATATGTTATTGTTATAATATAGTAATTGGTATAATAGGTATAACTAGATGTAATGAATAAATGAAATACATACATATTGAGAAAAGATATTACATAAATTAGTATATGTATTCTTTTTTTTAAACTGATTTTTGTAATCTTATAAAGGCGGAAGTATCACTTGTGTTTAACATTGAACAAACTCAAGAAAAACATAAAAAATTATAACTTCAGAAAATCATCCTATGAAAAGTTCATGGTAACGTATATAACTACATGATCTAATCTAGTGGAATCACAACCTGAGACTACCACACATACTTATCTAAACCATTGGGATTATGATGAAGTCTTGAGGTTTTTTTAATATATAAGATATCATTATATCATTATTTGATTATTAATGTAATAAATGGAACATTAAAATATACAAATTTGTGTGTATGTGTCTTCTTGTTACATTTATTTTAACATATTATATATTTTTAAGTCCATCACATTTAAATAATAATTTTAAATTATATTAATTAATTATATATATAAACCAATTAACAGTTATGTAGTGCACATTACCTTCAATGTAATAATAATAAATTCACATAATTTACATAGTGATATTTTTCATTCAAAAAAATTTAAGGGGTAGTATGATTTTATATTAAAATTAATTGTTAAAAGTTTTATAATTTTAATTTAATATGATTTATTTCATCTTTGTAATTAAAATTAAGATAATATTGTAATAGGTTTAATATAATTTTTGGGAAACAAATATTATTGTGGGTAAAAATTGATTTACCTTGGTAATGGGTAATGTGAGGGAAAAAAATTAAAACAAGAAGAAAAATCATAAAATATATCAATATAATATTTTCATATTATTATTTTGAGGAAATTAATGCCATATATTCATACTTTTTTCTTTTTCAACAACTTTTCTTGTAAAATTACATTCATTATAAACTAATTAATTTGAATTTTCATAAATCTATCTCAAAATCACAAATAAAAGGACCGCAAATACAAACATCAAAACACAATGTTTCTTTGGTTTCCTATCAGATATTATCCCTATTTATCTCTATTTTAATTCTTTATCAGATTTGGGAAAATAAATTCACAATAATGAGCCCAAAATCCTTCATTTAATTGAGGTTAAATGAATCATTTGATCAATCAATGTGTGTATTATCTTTTTATTCAACCACATTCATTATCTTCATCATCTACATTTTATTTAATATTATATTATACTATAATAATAAGAAATATAAATTTTTATTATTCTTCTAATGTGAAATTGAAAAAAAACATATTCTTACTCATGCATTCATTATAAAATATTCTTTATTAGGTATTTTTTCTATATAAATTAATGATGTTATAAATTTTTTTTATCAAGAATGAAAATGGAAAATTAAATATTTGTAATATGTTATAAAAATGTTAAATTTATGTTATGTTTTTAATTAAAAAATTATTTCAACCTGGACCTATACACCCGAGGTAAGTTTTATAAACCCATTTTTTACATAATGTGTTTAAAAGAAAATGTAGATTTTTAGAGATAAATATCCCATAACGATATGACTTAAAAAATAATAATCTAATAAATATCACGCCATTAAAAACTAATGGATATATTTTCAACTATATAAGAAGCAAATTAATCCATATTAATTCTTCAATATCTCTAAACAAATTTCAAAATATTCTTTTATGTTAGGAAAATAATTTTTTATAGATTTATTTTAAACTAGAGAAATCAAAACATAATAAGAAGTAATATTAGAATCCCATGAAGGGTAAATATAGTCAAAGATAATCAACGATAATATGTGATCCTATTATTAGCATGAATATTTTAGTTGGAACAAATAACAAAAAAAATATAATAATCAACTGCAACTTATAACATAATTTATCGATGTACAATAATGAAAATAAATATATCACTAGGAAAATAATAATTGGATTTCTGGGGATAGAATAATAAATAATATACATCTTGATCTTAATATCATGTCCTTTTCCAGGATGACATTCTATTTATAAGGTTCATATCCAAAACACCATTGTTAACACAAAAACATTAGTCAGTGCATCTTTTTGACTTGGGTTGGCAAACACAAAATAACCAAACATATTTTTCACAAGAGAGACACTAATGTATTGATGGGTAATTTAATCTTAATCACCACCTATCTTTTTTTATTTCCAATGAATTAAATTATATCAAATAGTGTGTATAGAATGCATAATCAAATTTTACAATAATCATACCTATTGTCAAAATTACATATAGAACTAAAATAAATTCCCCCATGTCAAAAAATGTATTACATGATCACAACCCATTTAGATATAGATGGTTATTGGTTAAACAATATATTGAATTCATTACTTAGTAATGAATAATTATCAACGTTGGAATAAAAAAAATATTCGGAATTTTAATAGATCCAAAATCAATAAAAAGAATATGTTTCTATGTAACCATACATCAAACTAACACCCTATTGGAAAATGTGTTTATGGTTATTTTAATAAATTCTTCAAAAGATATATGTATGGAATATTTGTGAACACACTAAAATAAATGAAATATAAAATAGGGTATTCACAAAGAAAATAAATTGGAGGAAAATTTAATCTTATTCCAAAAGTCAATGATGGATCATATAATTGATAGAAAATAATGCTACATAACTCATATACATAAATAGGGTGTATTTTTTAAAAATAATATACCACAGTGTATTAATGGAAACTAAAAGGGATCATTATATGGATAATAAAACTCACTGTAAAAGAATGTATTTAATGGGATCACAAAAAATGGGATAAAGATTCCAATTGTTTTAAGCTGGGAGTTAAATACCTAAAATAATATATATATATATATATATATGTATATATTAATAGGATTCATCATGTAACATATATCCCATGAGTATTAATCCTTTTGTATATGAAAATAAAAATGGTTCTGAAAACTTAAAATATATTTTAAAAAACTTTTAAAAACTTATCTAAAATAAAAATTTAAATATAGCATTCAACAGTTTCTTTTGAAAAGGAAAAGTGAATTTTTTTTCAAAAAATTTACATTAAATAAGAATATTAAATAATTTATCACTAAAAATATCATAACTTTTTCCCTAAAGGAACTGTGGAGTAAAGTTTAAGACATTCGTTTAAGAAATAATAAATTTAAATACATTAATATTACTTTTTTTGGAAAATGACACTATATAGAGAGTAATAAAAACATATTTTAATTAAAAATAATTTCACCAAAGATTATTATGAAATAATATAAAATTAAACATTAGTATGGGATAACCCAAGAGTTGAGGAACATTGTTCCGTAAGAAATGTGATTTTGGTTATCAATATTACATTAAAGGAATATATTACATGAGGTGAAAAATATTCTTTACGGAATTTTTTATATGTAATGAAAATAAAAATGAAAAAAATATTGTAATATTACATAATACAGTTTGGATCGAATATAGCCACCTAATAATAATTATTTTCATGTAATTATCATATCAAAATAAATGATAGTTGAGTTTCTAAAAATACTTGCTACCTGAAGAATAATTGAATAGATAGATAGTTGAATTTTTTAATATGATTTTGGATATTTAATCATATTTAATAAAAATTAATAATAATATAAACACATCCAAGGTATTATAATGGATAATAAATAGATATAATTATTCCAAATATTTCTATTATCTCCAGAATCGACATTCTAATAATGAAAACCTTAATAAAAATAGAGACTTTCAAATCATAAACCTTTGAAGGATATCATTTAAAATAAGATTTTAATTCTAATTAGTATTGATTTAATGATGGTAATAAATAATAAAGGGGTTGTAGTTACAAAATTCAAATGAAAAAAATGGTGTATTGTAAGAAATATGTCTTCAAGAGTGAAAATAGAGATAAGAAACCATTGATATTTATCATAGATTCCACATATTTAATCAAACATCATGTATAAAAAAACACACACACATATATATTTTAATAAACTAATTTATTTCTATATTCATATCTCTTCCATATATACTATACATTTATAACAAGTTTCTATGTGATTTATTTATAGTTATTTTCAATTTTCAATATCGGTGTAAGTGATAATGATCATTTTGAACTAGTTCCATAAAAACAATGTTGGTATTCATTATAGATGAAAATTTCATCATCCCAATACCATTTAGGGTCATTTAATATATTTTTCAATATATTAATTTTTTTTAATTTTAGTATATGGTTTTTTTTTGATTTAATTCATGAAGAATACAATAACGATGACCTCATTTTTGTCATTATTAACAAACATAAGTTGTTTCCATAATTATTTTGACAATAATTATACCATTAATGAATTGAAAAAAATTATTATTTACATATCTATATTGTATTAAAATAGTAATTAATTTCTCATTTTCATATATTATTTAAATTCATATTATTGTTAATTTATTTAGTTAAACAAAACTAAACATGAATATACATAGAATATTAAATGATTATGAGGCTTTCAAGTTGTAATATCCTTTGACCAAAATCTTAATTATAATTTTCAGTGTTTTTAATTTGATATATGATAAATTTAATAATTTAAAATATTAATTTATGAATATCAAAATATTACATAATATGAAAAAATATTTTCATCTTAATAAAAATGTGTTGAATGATTGAATAAATTGTGATTATTTTTTAATAATGCCATTAATAATCTGATAAATTATTCATATATAACCCTAACTATATCATTATATTTATATTTATCCAATAATAAAATTCTCATTTCTGACCACGAATGAATGTATTGAAAACTGTAATGTATTGTACCATAGTGGTGGTAATCCACACATTTGTAGTGAGGATGATTTCATATTCTTAGAATGGGAGAATAAATAATATGGATTATAATTTAAAAATTAATAACAAAAAATATCATAATTTTATATTAAATTTATTTTTATGACCATCCATGTGACTTTGGGATGGATAAGGAACACATGTTTTTTGTGGGGGTGGTAGTCCACACACACACATGAATCACGTTTTCATTTTTCTTAAGGGAGGAGGAGAAAGGTTTCTAATGTTTATTAATTAAGAACAATAAACTAATTTATATAACCAAGAATTATTTAATTAAATAGGGATTTGAAAACTATAATCATAAATTTATGAAATAAGGATAAAAAGATATGTAAAAAATATTACTTGTGTTGAGAACATTAAGATTTCCATGGAGGATCACCAAGAAATCAAAGTATTGGGATAAACTATTCTATGAATAAGATAAAGAAAAACATATAATATTAAATTGGTATGAAATTATTTTCATTTTAATGAGGAAACCTAATTTTATGAGTGATATTTAAGGGGCGGTGAATGGACCATTTTATAAAAGAAATTGGAAGGTATTTTTTAAATACCCATTATTGTTTATTGCTGGGATTTCATACTCAATGAATGTTGGTCTAAAACTGATAAATAATGTATTGGTTAGGATATAAGGATGATAAAATCCTTAATAAAACACTATAATGTATGTTTTAACATGTTTTATCCCTCTTTACTAATTCAAACCCCATTTACCTTAATTTACTCATTCAGTTTAAACTACTTTTTACCAAAGTAATATATCCTTTGGGAATAAATGATGGTCTTTATTACATAATTTAAACCTAATTATTCCAAATTAAATATCCATTTTATTGATTAATTTTCAAATAGTAATAAAAATTTGTTTTAAAATAATAATAATGTACATAATATTAAAACCAATTTCTTGATAAATATATTAATTATCATATAAAATTTCTAATTATGGAGTTTAAACATGAATAAATATCTCTATATTAAAATTTTAACATATACAATATATCTTTTTGTAGAAAAAGGTTTTAAAATTTATATTACATACTTACATACTAATAATGTTTTTAAATCATAGTATTTATAAAATTGGTATGTTCTAATATTCATGTTAAAATAATTCATCTAATAAAAATACCATAAAAATAATCTACTTAAATTTTTGTAATGATAAATACAAAAAATTATAATTTTCCCAAATATGAAATCTAAAATTTAGAAATTTAACATTT
The DNA here is from genome assembly GCA_963277665.1 of Viscum album. NCBI lineage: Eukaryota > Viridiplantae > Streptophyta > Magnoliopsida > Santalales > Viscaceae > Viscum > Viscum album. Next base: position 1,584,888,824 of record OY728125.1, read on the forward strand.
AAATAAAATTATCAATTTTAATAATGAAATATATTTTATATGTAAAATTAATTTTAAAAAAATAAACTCTTCTTATTATTTAGTATCATTAACTAATTATTGTAAACCAATTATTCATATTAATATATATTACCATAAATTAGTCACAAGATACTTTTGATAAAAAAATAACATATAAATGAAAATATTTATAAAATAAAAATTTAAGCTTAATATGATCATATTAGTCATTTTAGCTATACGAATTGAATTTCGTTCATATTAAATGTAGAATTTATATTTTTTCTATAAATATATCATAATTATGTTACTCATATTCATTGCTTATAATTTTACTACTACATTTTAATTATAATACTTAAATATTTAAATGTTATCTAATTATATCATGGTTTCATTTAACATATATATAAAATGTGGAGAAAGATATCAAACACATTTTTTTATTTAAAATTAATTATATATTAAAATGTATGGGTGTTAGATTCCACATCCATAAATAAATTGCATACTCATAATTTGAATCAAATGATTAGAGTAATTTTTATAGGTAATTCATAATTTAATATACACTATGACATTATTAGGGTTTTGTTTATATTGTTCTTGGGATTTATTTATATGAAATATTTTTAGAATCACTTTATAAAGGGAGAAAACCAATTCCAAATTTCATCTAGAATTTCATAATGGGAGGAAGAAATAAGACTATATAAAATATCATCTAAAATTACTAAATGGATTTAGGAATAATTATAAAATTGGGAGTTTTTTATTTTAAATCAATATTGAATAGTTAGTGAAAACATTCATTTCACAAGAAATAAAACAATTTCAAAGTGAAAACTCACTATATTATAAATAAATAGTAGTAACATTGGATTTTTCTTGTCTCTGTGGTTATTGGTGAAAATTTATATTATTTTCCCATGTATTGGGACATTGAGTCACATAATTCCTAACTCCCACGTAAATAATGAAATATATTTTTATATATTCTCTATTTCTCAACCATTTGTATATAATCTCCCACCTTAACCATTATATATTTTAGTAACATTAGACTAGAGTTTTTTTCTTACAATCAATAGGATATTTTTAGTTTATAGTTTTAGTGAATTTGGAAAAACTATTATATAGTAAACCCTTATATTATAAGTGGACAGTTATAATTTTTATGCATTTTTTCACCAAACAAAAGTTCAAATGAAATCATGTTTACTTTTCATGGAATATCTTCAAAAATTTCATCCTGACCCCATCTCTGTCCCTAATCATTAACAAATACATATGGAAAATATTTTAAAATTTGAAATGGACAAAAAAAATTTATTAAGGGATATAATGGAAGAAATATATTAGTATAGTAGAAAACATGAAAATCCATTATTTTTTTTTTGAAAATCATAAATTTTATTCAAAAAAGATTAAGTTTCCTTAAAAATGAATCATTATCATTCCTATTGAAATCAAATTGTTTTCATGGAAAATAATTAGAAATTATAGGATATTAATGTTGGTTCCTTGGTATGACATCATCATAGAACCCTTAGAACACCCTTATCAAAAACCTTACAAATTATAACAATATAAACAACATCCAAATTAATTCTCTTAAAAAAAATTCATTACTCAATGGAGTGGAGCTCTAGCTGGTCGCACCAATAATATAAGATATAATAGGATCACATTTTTTTATCTGTGTGAAACCATCGTAAATAATTTCTATGGACCATATCATGAATAAAAACCTTGGAAAATCTTTTAAACCCATATGAAAAAAACTTTTGAAAATCAATTTTGTTTGTAAAAACCACTATAAAAATACAAAAAACGCTCACATAATAAAGAAAACATTTTATTTAAATTTAATTAAAAAAATTTATAAATGTTAAAATAAATAATTAAATCATTATTATGGTATGGAAATATGATTATTCTATATAAGTTAAAAAATATAACCCCTTTGAATTTTGTAAAATGAGTTGAAGGAGGATCATTAGAAGATATTTTGTAAAAGATGTTCTTATCCCTTGAGTAAGAATCATCACTAAAATTATTTATCATACAAAATAATAAACTAAGGTTAATTATTTACTTTCATAAGAAATTTTTTCATCTTTATTACTACTTTTATATATATTATTATCACATTAATTAATTATTCATTTAAATTCACATGTGTTGTTTTGATCACATTTTGTACTAAAGCCCAAAATGAATTTAGATGGATGACTATGGTCTAAAAGCTAAGAGTTAAATAATCTCTAGAATAATATTCGTGACATAATTATAAAATTTATACATCAGTTATAGTTTTAAATCAATCCATTAAATATGGTTATAAAAAATTAACTATGACACAATCATAGAGAGAGTATGTTGCGTGTACACATGAGTAGCACTGTCATTTTTCAGTGATCATTATGGAATGATTATAAGAATTATGTTATCTTTATAAAAAATATTAAAATAATTACTATCATAAAACACATTTAAATATATTTATATATCATCCATGTGATGTGGTGATGAAAAACAAATCACATTGCTTAATAAAGGTGATAATTGACACATATGCATGAACGACGTTATCGTTTTTCTGTTCATTCAAAGGTAAGAATGAAAATGATTTTTTTTCATAATAATAATAATTTTCTAAATATCATATATAAAAATTAATTTCATCATTAAAATCTATCTTTTGAGACATAATGGAAAATGAATTATATCGGTTCGTGTGGCGGTAGTAGGTCGTACACACGAATAGTGAATCCTTTTCTCATTTCATCGAACTGGAGATTGATATTTTTCAAAAAAATAAAATAACGACATATCGGTATATATAGGATATTATATTTATTATTGTATCATTTTTAAAAAGTTTTTATGAATTTGGAATAATAAAATAAATTGATATTCTTGATTAAAAATGATACCTCTTCTTCTAACAATCTCGACCACATAAAACATTATGAACACTTAATGTGGAGTCATACCTAAAATAAGACCTCTATACTGTTTTTAAGGATTATAGGAAGGGGTTTTGGTAGGAATTGAATGATAAAAATTAGGTTTCTAAAAACATTCAAATGAGAAGAAGAGGTTCCATTTTATAAAAGATGGGAGGGGAACTCTTAGCATTTTTCATAATATTGCATTAATATAAAATAAATTTATATTTTAAATTTAGAAAAACTGAGTTATCTATAAAATAATATTATTATATCTATAAATCATCTAATAAAAAATAGATAAGTTGGGACTATATTTTAACCTTTTGGGTATTAACCCTTTTTATCCCTTTAAACTCTTACCCTGACAACGGGGATTTTTAATTTTTAAGGGACAATATAGTTTTTATAAAATGAAAAAACCATAAATGTATTATCGAAAACATTTTATACCTTAGCCGAAACAATTTTCTGAATTTTAAATATTTATCTCTTTTATATCCTTTAATAAAATATTTTTTACTATAAAATATCCATAATATCGATTTTACGAACTATTCATTACAATGAATTTAATAATATTAAGATAAAACTTATAATTTAAAAAACTATTTCATTACATACCTAACATGTCAATTTATTATTGAGAAAATATTGTATCATATTATGAATAAAAAGTTATATTACTTTATTATTTGTAATATCATTTATTATATTTGTCCAATAATTGAATACATTATTGTATCAGCACTATAAACCCATTTAAGTTAATTATTTTTTCACTAAAAATTAAAAATATATTATAATGATCTAGATATATATTTTATATTTCAAAATAATACTTATAGTTGAACATATCTTCCATGTAATTCTAAATGAAAAATGATAATAGTTATTAAAAATATGCATGTGACACCTTTTACATTACATTAAATTTTATATTATAAATATCACAATCACTAAAAAATTGGAAAAACACCCCATATTATGAAAAATTACTAATTATTTACTATAATGAATCAACTAGTAAAATTAGTGACATTTAAAGTGTCATTTTATAGTCTTTATCATATTTTTTTACCATTAATTACCCAATTTACCCTTTTCTGTGGAAATAAAAATTACCAAGGATACTTTATAAGTAGAAAAAACAAAGGGGACTATTTACTAAATTTGGACCTAATAATTAAAAATATTGAATAATTGTTTCAAAATAAAATATATATAATATTTATAATTTAATTTAAATTTATATATAAAAACACGGCAAAAAACAGTTTTTTGAGAAAATAGAATTTTTAAATATAATAGAATTTTATATTAATTCAAGTATAAAATACATTTAAAATAAAAAAATTTGATTATTTTAAATCAATTTTATCTAATAAATATTTAAAATGAATATAAAATATAATTTATCTTTCTAAAAAACATTGAAATAAAAAACCCTTTTTAATAAAAATCTATATTTTCACTATTCATTAAAAAAAAACCAATTTTCCCCAAAAATTATCAAAAATTATTCCTAAGAAAATTTCAACATGATGAATTAAGAAATGAAATTATTTTTTTCAAATTAATTTTATATTTCTTCTTGATATTATAATATTCACTCATGAAATGAAGAAAAACTCATTTTTTAATAAACATGTTTTTTATAAATAAAAAATACTTTATAAAAAAATTATGTTTTGTTTTCTAAGATCTTACCAATATTTTTATATTCAGTTGAACATTTATATTTATTAAATAAATAAATTATTCATAATGATACATTCTAATTTAATTTCTAGGTAATAATGTTCATATTTAAATAACAATATTTAATTATCATTTTATGCTTTATATATTGTATCTTGTTCATTATTGATCATAGTGTTTTCTTTTAAAATAAAAAGATGTAAAACTATGAGTTTGGAATCCTTAATGTTCCCAATTATATAATCTATTTACCACTTTTAAAAAATTATTATGATTTATTCTATAGTTTTAACATGAATGGAATTGAATATTCATTCCTTCACCATCGTCATCCACTGAACATCCTTGATACTCCTTCCTTATCTTCTTTGGTGTGTTCATCATTCCAATTATGTTAATGTGTTTAATCATATTCCATCGATTTTTTTTCTGAATAATCCATAATATTATTGATACACCTCTTGTTTCAATGATTCTATCATTATGATAGGTACCATATTTTCCTCACACACATTGTTAACATGGTTCTCTCTTGCTCTATCCATTACTAAAACCAAAAAGGGGTTGCGTAATATGAAAAAAATAACATCATAAGAGAATAATGAAAATGTAACCACAAGAAATCCTAATTTTTCACACTATCATGTTATCCTATATATCTTAGTATAACTTATATCACTCTTAGTTAAACCCATATCATCAATAGCTCAACCTATATCACGCAGTATCAAACCAAAGATACTAATTTTTTTTGTTTTATAATACTCTTAATACTATATCCTTAATGTAACATGGATGAAAATCCTTCAATGTGATTTTTAAAGAGGATATGATCAACCAAAAATATCCCCTAGGTTTGCCTACAAAGGTCTGTAATTATTGAAAAATCCATCATCCACTAGAGGGATGATCAAATTAATGTGTATTCATCCTCAACAGGGGGACATTGTTCTTTCTGAAAACATGGTGAGGGACTTCAACTATAAGACACATGGATCCAACCTCGCTCTCAAAGTGGAAATGAACAAAGCATATGATAGGATCGAGTGGGGATTCCTGAACGGAGCCCTGTTGGCAATGGGCTTCTCGGTTAAAGTGGTTGACATGTCTTTCAGATGTATCACCTCCTCCTGGTTAGGGATTTCCTTCATGGGTAAGACGCACAGATTCTTCAAGGAAACTAGAGGTCTTAGACATGGAGATCCTCTATCCCCTAGCCTGTTCATTTTGGCACAAGATGCCCTGAGTGTTTCTCTGAACAGAAGCATCACCCTTAGGAAAATTATCCCTTTCAGAATGAAACAGAGCATACCTCCTATATCCCATCTTATATTCGCAGATGACACTATGATTTTCATTAATGTGGGTAGGAGGTTAGTTCAGAGAATCAAGGTTATCCTGGAGAGTACTGCTTCAGGAGTGGCCAGGTGCTGAGCGTGGAGAAGAGTCAGTTATTTACATCCAAAAGGAGCCTGACCAGCCGAGTGACCTCCCTCAGTAGAAGGATAAACATTCATCATGGGACTCTCCCCTTGGAATATTTGGGAACTCCAATTTCGTCGGGTAGGCTCAGGATCTGCGACTATGATGGTATTATGAACAAGATGGTCGGTCGTGTTCTCAACTGGAAGAACCAACTCCTCTCCTTTGGTGGTCGTATCTCCCTAGTCAAAAGCGTTCTTTCAGCTATTACCATCCATGCCATTGCCTCCTCTAACGTTCCAAAGGGAGTGATCAAAGCAGTGGAATCTCTACTTTGCAACTTCATCTAGGACTCCAAGTCAGAAGGGAAGCAGCACTGGACTTCATGGGAGAGATTGGATAGACCCATTTCTGAAGGGGGGATCAACTGTAGGAGTCTTCAGAACACCATTGAGGGAGAAAATGCCTGGCTTCCCTAGGAGATCCTAGATTAGCACACCCTATGGGGGACCAATATGTCATATCTCCTAAGTAATGAAGAGGCCAACAGTGTTTCTCCCCTTTGGTCCAAAGTCTTTCCCTTGGTCCAATCATTATCTCCTTGTTCTCGATGAATTATGGGAGCATGGGATATCTCCTTCTGGAGCACCAACTGGGCAGGCTCTGTTTTGGCCTTCCCAGGCTGTCCGGCACCCATGATCACGTTTAAGGAAGCTCGCAATCACCCCCGTTTCATCAAGGCGGTTCTGAACGAGGAACAACAGGAGACCTTCGACTCCATTGACCTGAACTCTGAGAGGGACAAATGCATCTTTACCTTCTCATCTACGGGGGAATTCAGAAGAAAAGACTTCCAAAGTTAGAGGTCTCGGTCTTCCACGAGACCTGCCGATCGATGGAATGAGGTGGTTTGGTGTCGTATGATCCCGAAGAAGATGAACTTTCTGTCTTGGTAGATACCGCATCTGGTGGTGGCCACTGGTGATAATATCAAGAAACTCGGGATTAGTTTTTCCTCGGGGTGACACTGTTGCAACCGGCGAAGGGAGGAAAGCTCGGAGCATCTGTTTTTTGGTGGAGAATGGGCTCATGCAGTTTGGAGTTTCCTTGGAGGCGACAAGTATCGCAATACTGAGGATTCAATGCCTATGTTCCTGGAGAGGTGGTTTGAAGGTTCACTGGCCACAGAGAAGGATTGTCTGGCCCAAGCCGCATCCTTCAGCATGGGGTGCTGGTGCATCTGGAAAGCCCGAAATCAAGCTATATTTGAAGGAGATATCCCAACAGGTAAGGCCATCATCATTCGTATTCGATTTGCGATCCTGGACCTGATCGCTTGTAACAAGGACTGGCAGAAGAATCCTCCCTTCCTATGCATGAAGGCAGCTCAGTTTGTCCCTCCCCTATGACTGGGAAGTGAATCAGATGGGATCCTCCTGTCCTTGGGAACAACATCAACTCAGATAGATCCTGCAAAATGGGGATGATCTCGGGAGGGGGGGGGGGTGTTCAGAGATTCAAGGGGAGGAGTGGTGCTGGCATTCTCCTGCTCCTTTGGGAGAGGGACGACCATCCAGGAAGAAGCTCGTGCCCTTTACATAGGGCTCATTGTATGCTCTAAGGAGAAGGTTGATATACCTGATGTGGAGGTGGACTCTTTAGTCCTTATTGATGTACTGAAATGCAATCATACCACACCTTGGAACATTGAATATATCTTCAGAAGATGTCGTGTGATGCTTAGATAGAACACTATTCTATCCCACACCTAGCGAGAGGGGAATAAGGTGGCTGATTTCTTGGCTTCCATGGAAGACCATATGTCAATAAATGTGTGTATTATCCAGACTAGTAGCTTTAATCCATAATGGGTCAATCTTATCAGAGGGGATGCCCTTGGTTTGCATTACTATAGACCCCCATAGCTGATGTATTGGGTTTCTTCTTCTCCGTAAGAAAAATTTACTTTGATTAGAATAGTCATCCTCAAATAGGGTGATTTCTCCTAGATGTATATATTACATAAACATACCAATATGTCAATATTCAGATAAGATTTTAATTTTTAGGAAAACCACATGTTAAAGGAATTACAAAAGAGTGAATATGTCATTCTATACATAGAATTATTCGTATTATTTTCACTAAAATTATCTTATATTAATCAAAAAATGAAATATACATTATTACCTTAATAATAAATCACATATTATGCCAAAGGACTATCTCTAACATTGAAATTATGACCAAATTCTTCTAGTCAAAACAAATGTTATCCTCTATAAACATCTTATTCTCTAACTTTATCTAAACCATGCTCTTATACCAACTATAGTTCCACATACCAACACTCTTAAGTATGGTTCCATAAAAACATAATTTACATACTAGAATATATTCCAACAATATATTCCCTTACCTAAATTCCACATAATTACATAGCATAAATAAAATATTACATTTCATGCATTCTCATAACCTTTTTGGTTTTGAGTTTTATAGAATTATGAAAATTCAAAATCTAAAAAATCTCACGCTATTCTCAACTGGTGGAAATTATTTCTCTCAATATTTAAAAGTTAATTATAAAAATTATGATTTAAATATTTTCCATTTATTTATTGGGAATCTTATACTATTATTAATATAATTTGTATTAATTTTCTTCATGACCAGGGAAAATGAAATTAAAACAACAGGTGAACATTAATACTTCGTAAGAGTAAACATTAGCAATGATAATCAATAATCATATATATGAAGAAGATGAGAAAAAATATTAAATCATGAATATATAGTCAAAAATATTTCCATAATCCATTGAAAATGAAAATATAATATATACATGGATTGATTTGAAGATAAATATATCACATGGATAGTAATAAATATATTCCTAGTGATAGAATGGATAATGTTGGACATCTTGATCTTACCATAAATTCCTTATCAATGATATAATTATTTTCATAAATGTCAAATAAAATAAAATATTATTGTCTTCAAGACCTCATTCAAGACATATGTTTTAATTTGTAGGCATACATCAAATTCTAAAACATATTATATGAGACCCATAGATGCAACAATGATCTATACAATTCCACGGTACTCTAGTCACATTTTTAATTCCAATGCATTCATCATTTGACATAGTCATTAAACACTAAATAATGAAAATTTCCAATAATCATCAGTATTCAAATAACAATATATTTAACTCCAATAATTTTCCCAATGATAATAAAAGAAAAAATATAATCATAACCTATTCAGATAAATATTAGTTTTTATTAATCAATACATTTTTATCTTTCCTGAGTAACGAATAAAAAACCATATAAGTATAAAAAAAATATAATTTTTTCAATATTTCCTAATGAAGTAATTTCAATAGAATTCTATACAAGCATATATAAAACTAACACTTCATATAAAAAGTTTTACATAGTTATTTCAATAATTTCTCAAATCAATCTATTTTTGGAATGTTTTTGAATGCCTTTTAATCAAAAAAATATAAGGAATTTTATTAAAAATTAAAGGAATTGGAAAACATGTTTGGATATTAAGAATGGAGGTGATGTATTATATAAATAATAGAGAATATCATTATGAAATCCATACTCGAAGTGAATGTAGAGGGTGGAAAAAGAACATATCCCTAGGGTGAAAAGTGAAACTTAGAAGACACTGACAGATTAAAAAAATCCAAGAAAACTAAATCATTAAACGATATGACACAAGAATAGATCACGTATTGAATTAAATTAAAATGCGAATTCATTACCAAAAATTAAAGATATATATATATATATAAGATAATTTATGTAACATAAATACCTTGAGTGTGAATAATTTTTTTATTAATAAGAGAAATTTATTAGAAAAAAAGATAATTTAAAAAACATATGTTACATTGATGTAAATTACTAATTTACATGTCACTATCAAATGAATATTTTGAAAAAGTTATGTGAAAGGATTAAAAACATTTAATTTTTAAAATAATATCCAATAATACAGCCTTGAAAATTTAGTATGATTTTATAAGAAATTTATATCCAAATATTATACTGTATATTATGAAAGAAACCTTTTTAAAACATTGAAGTTTCTTTTTTTGAAAAAAATAATTATAAAAAAATTAATAAAAATTCATTATTTTAAAACATAATTTTCCCACATTTTCTTTTAAAATAAAATATAATAAAATATTTTTGTCGTAGAACCTAATCACGAAGGAACAATGTTCCAGAAAAAAACATTATAACTTCAAAAATTAATATTTTACCAATAAATAACCCTTACAGGAGACAAACTCCATTAAGTGAGAAATATTTAACAAGGATATATGTGGTAGAAAATTATAAATAATGAAAAAAATTACAGAATATGACATAATATATCTGATGGTATAATGTTCTCAACTTGTATAATATATGTTCAGGAGTCTGATCATAATACAATGAATGAATTTTATGTTAAAAAATATATTTATTGGGTAATAATTGAATCAATATCCATTTGAATAAGTTGATATGTTTTGGATATGTAAATATAATTAAATGAATAATATTTTTGATATAAATACGTATGTGGGTAGTAAATACTCCATAAATAGAAAAAACGGTGTACAAAATGTATTATGTCTCAAATAATCATAATTGAAACCACGAAACCCATTTTGACATTAGAGTATTTCGAATCAAAATAACCTTGGTTGATACAATGTTTAAGGAGACATTAAATTCAATTAATAATTAAATAATCATGAATCAAAATATAATAGGGTTAGTAGTTAAATAACTCTAAAGAAAACATGATATATAATAAAAACTATATCTCAAGGGGTGAATTTGAAAAAAGAAACCCCTATCATTTTTCATTGAATCCAAGAATGAACTCTAACCTCTTTTATAACAAAAATTGATATATTAATAACTTATTACAAAACAAAACATAAATATTTTTCATTTATACTCTTCATTTATTATCAATATATATTAGAATTAGAGTTTTTTATTTCCAATTTTCAGTATTAGGGTAAGTAATCTTTATCAATTTTATAACGTTTCATAAAAATGAGTTTGTATTCAATATTGTTATAGTTTTCAAAATACAATTAAAATTAAAGATACTATAATAGATTCACCATGATAATTTTAATTTTATATTTTAATTCCATGTTTTATTTTTTACAATCATGAATATGAAATCAACAATGATCGTGTTTCAGTGATTCTTATTGAACGAAATGTATTTTCCTAATTAATAAATTTAATAATTAAATTTACATTTTCCTACAAAAAATAAAATCATTATTTACCCAATTATATCATATTATTATAGTAATTAGATTCCCATATTCACCAATGATATAAATAAATTTCATTGTTCAAGTAGGTTCATAAATGAACCGAAACATGAACATATCATGATTAATAGATAATTATATAGTGGATTATTTTAATATAATTATAAAAAATCATAATAATGTTATTTAATTTATATTTTTGTCATATATTATAATTTTAAATAAATATAATAATATGAAATGGATATGAAAATATTTTATAATATGAATAAAAATATTTTCCTCTTAGTATGTTTATTTTAAAAGACAAATTCAATGATGATCATTTTTTGATAATATGATTACTGTTACTCCAATTGTTAATAAAATAACCATAATGATATCATAAAAATAATATTTACCTTCATCAAACATTCTTAGTATCATCCATGAATGTATGTAATGAAAAAGAAAAATTCATCATTCCATTGAGGTGGTAGTCCATTCATATACTTGAAGGATGATGTCATTTTCACATATCCAGATAAAGAAGTAAAAGATTTTATCACATAATAATATAAAATAAGATAAAAATATCCTAATTATTTATTTAATTCTATTTTTTATCATCCACAATTATGGGTGAATGAAAATTAAGACATTACTTTATGGTGGTGATATTCCACATATACTCATGAGTCGTCGGTTTTTAGGGGTAGAATATAAAGTACATTGATTGTTATTAACATAGAATAAAAATATTAAATATATTTATTAATAAAAAATATTTCATTATTGAGGTCCTTTAAATGTAAAAATAATATATAAATTAAATAATCTAAATTAAATTATGTTAATTGAAAAGGATTACTCCCATTGAGAAATTTGAGATTTCGTTGGTGGATCCTTTAGAAATAGCGGGATTTGGAAAAAATCATGTGACTAGAATCTAACTGAAACAATATAGTATTAATTTTTACAGAAAATATTTCTTGAATTATGGAGGAATCTAAATTTTATTAGTGGTATTGGAGAGGTGATTAGAGGCCCCATTTATAAGTGAAAAGGGACCAAATTTGTTCAAATACCCAACATCTTTTTATAATAGGAATTAACCCCTAATGAATGTGGCTCTAAAATTGAGAAATTATATATTAGGGAATAGATAATGTTGATGAAGACTTAAAAAACAAATTATAACATACTTTTTATTATTTTATAGCCTTTTTCACTAGGTTAAACCATTTTATCCTTTATTTACTCTAACCGCGGTAACTAGTATTATCTATATAGTATTTCCTTTATATATAAGAAAATTGTGTCCATATAACATATTTTGGACCAAATATTTCAAAATTTCAAATCAATTTTATTTAAAATAATTTCAAATTGTGAAACATATTTATTTTAAAATAATAAATATATTATATATTTAAAAATAATTAATTAAAAATAATATTTAAGATCTAAAATATTGGATATTGGTCTCTAAACTAAAATTAATGTATTAAAATATATAATTATATATATAATATAAATATTTTTTTTTTATAAAAATGGATTCATAAATTTAAATGACATACTTAAATACAAATAATGTCATTAGATCATGGTATTTGTAAAACAGATCTATTTCACTATTCACCTAAAAACAACCATTTCATAAAAATATAAAATATTAACCTACATAATATATTACTATGATGAATAAAAAAATGTGGTTTATTGTTTCAAACTAAATTAATAATAATTATAAGATTATTTTTAAAATTAAATTTAAAAATATAATGAAAAACTGCCTTTATAGAGAAATTGAATCCATATAGAACAATATATTTTTCTTGTTTGGTAGAATTTACAAATTATTGTAAAAATTTTATTCATATCAATATATATTAGACTCAATTAATCAAATGTTTTTTATGACAAAAATAATTAGCACCATGATTTTTTTTTATAAAAATGTAATTCCCTATTTAAAATGCACTTCTATGTCATCTTAATTATAACTATTAAATTAAAGTAATATTAAAATTAACCATTATTTTCATTATATAATTATTTCTTATATTGGGTACTCATATTTTTTCCTTTTAATTCATTTTATCTGTTTTAATGGTAATAAAAAATATTTATATATAATATAACTTACTCATGGTTTTGTTTATATTAGATTTTATGTGTATGAAAAGTTGTCAAACACATTTACCAATTTAAATGTAATCATATATTAAAATCCTAAGGGGTTACAATAATGGAAATATAATTAATTTTATTAAATAATAAAATCAATTATAGCTGGGGTGGTGCCTATGTGGTAAATCCCATAGTACTACATCTAAAAACGATAAGGTTGGAATCATGGCAGGACCCTTTGGGGATTTACAATAGAAGTGGTGGTGCATGCATGACATAGACCTCGAAACTCTGATAGGATGATGAAAACATGACACTGAACTGGTCCTTCGGGTCATTTTCATGTACTACTTTCCCTTTTTCCTATGGGCTATGTAATCATTCTCCCTTTACCCATATGTAGTTAAGACTTTTCTTAAATATAAAAGATGATTCGACCCTAATTTTTTTAAAATATTTATTTTTATTAACATGATGTTAAAAAGAGGGTAGAATATCAAGATGTTAATTATGAAATGATACTGTAATAAAAAGAAAATATTAATAGAAATCAAAAAATAATTAAAGTGAATCAAAATCAACAACATAAATTTTGTTGAGGTATTATTTGATTATTAATGATTAAATAACAATACCTCCATAATGAAGAAAGCATGGAACAAAAGGAACAATTAACACCTTATGATTAATTTAACATTGAATTATTAATTAAATTTTAATAAATATTTTAAATAAATGATATAATGAAAAATACATATAAAAAATTCTATTCTATTTATTAATAAAAAAACAATATTTTATATAGGATAATAGAGGGAGTTTTACCAAGATGAAATGAAAGGTAAGGAGTTTTTGAGACTCAATTTCTGTCTGTTGAGTTTTATTCTCTTTTCTTTGACCATGTAATTTTATGTTTGATATATTTTAATCCTTCTATACATCATATTTAATTTTACCATATTTATATTTAAATTATTTCATTTAATAAAAAATATTCTTCATGATTTATTATTACTTTATAATAATAAAAAAATTTAAACTATGATTCTCATTCTCTATATAAGATATTCTCTTCCATGTAAATATTAATTTTCACCATAAAATATTCCTTTGGGTTATTATTTATGTAAAATATGAAATATTGTTTATACCTCCCATAAAACCATTTTATATATTTAATATAATATTGTATCCCTTTTATCGATGTGGGTGGATTCAAAACCATTAAAACGCTTATAAATTATTTGTTTTCAACTTATATATAATTTTACATTATTTAATCTATGTTTTATCTAATTTACATTTTGTTATTCCCATAATTCATTCATTGGGACAAAAATAAATATTATAATTTTTATAACTCATTTTTATACATTTTCAAAATGGATTTTAAGTGACTTATAAAATTATTTGTCTAACAATGTCAGCAAAATATAAAGGTCACTTATTTCATGATATCATTTTCATGTTACTTTCTTTCTTTGGAAAATAAATTATCATTTATTTTTTATATAATCAATTTATCACATTTTATATCCTCTTATTTTATGTTTCATTTGGGTTATTTTGGTTCTAGTATTATGCAGTCCAATTAATTGTGACTTCTCATTTGATAACTTTTGAAAATATTATTTGACCCATTTTATTTACAAGGGTTAATCAACCTATGATATATGATTGATATTTTATATGACTAATATATTGGATTATAATCATTTCATGAGTTATGGATGATTTATAAATCCATATAATAAATTAGGTAATGATTCATATCTTCTAACATTAAATAGGAAATCTGTGTCTTTCCCAATCTATTATGTTGCAGGACTTGAGTGGTTAGCAAAATACATTATGTTATAGGATATAAGTGACTATATTAGACTATTATTATTTTAATGTACTGGTGTCTAAACATGATATATGTATTTATTTTATTGGATTAATTATTTCAATATTCCTCTATTACGTCTCCATGGATCTTGATTATTGTCTTACTATTTCACATTTCTAGGTCAGGGTGAATTTAATGCTTTCACGATGATCATTTTATGGATCTATGTTCCTATTATATAATCAATGACTATGTTATAATAACATAAGATCTCTTATTATGATTCAAAGATCATATCCCAATAATTATGTAATTTATCCAATATCGATGTCCCTCTCATGTTTATTTTATATTCTCTCAGATTCATTGATATAGTTTTCCCCTATCAAGCATTTGAGTTAATGATTTTTTCATATAATCTATTTTAAATAGGTAATGAATAAAACTATTATATATTAATTAAATTTAGAGAATTTTTTTTATGAATAATGGTTACATAAGAAATATATAATTTACCTTGAAATATGTTCGATATATATCAAATCTCCAAATGTACTAATACATTGGGTTCTGGGAGTGTGTTTTATTTATAAGATATAATGTATAATAATGAAAATAGATATTATATATATATATATATATTAATTATGGTTCATCATATCTAGTAAAAAAGTAGGGATAATCTTATTTTATTGATTAATATTAGATAAATAAAAAAGAAAACGTTGATAAACCAAAAGTTTCTTCGATTGAAATAATGTTGTTAAATTGTTTAACAACATTAGCTTTTTTCTTTTTTTTTAAATTTTAATTTAATAATGTGTTATCATTTATTACTCATCTTATGAATTTTGGTTTTAGTAAATGGTGGGTACCAGGAGGAACTGAGTGAACAATAAATATGATAGTTGATGTAGTGATTTCTCCAATGAAAAACCAAATTGGATGAGATATATTTGGAAGACATATGGGCCTATCATATATTAGGATGCATGTAATAAAATGAATCATTTCAGTATCTAGTGAAATATAAATAAGGCACAACTCACTATCTATTCCTTCAAGACTCAACAACTGTTATCCTTTATTGGATTTTAAAATACAATAATTTTCTAGAAATGTATTGGCCTGATTAAAAATTAATTTTGTTTAATTCAAGAATTGAAGAATGAGAATTTATTTTGATTATGTATAATTTATAAGGCAAAATATAATTATGGTGGACTTTAATAAAAAAACATGAGTCAAAATGACGAAATTCACTATATTTAATATAAGGTGTTAATTATTTTTTTATAGAAATGTTACAAACTTTTTACATCATGATGGTGCATATGTTTATAGAGTTTATGTAAAAGGATTAATAATAAAGCTCTTAATATTAATTAAAATTTAAAATAAATACATGGTATTATTATAGTATTATCATTTTCATGAAATAAAAATTAAATATTTCATTAATCTCATAAAACCGAGACTCTAAAAATGTTATCTATAATGGAATTTGGTAACTTAAAAAAAATTGGTAAATGTGCTCTGAAATATGAAATATAAATTTCGGAATCTCGTTATTGTCATTTATTTTTGGATATGAAAAAAATTGTTTTTTGTAGAAGTTCATATGATAAAGGCCACAATTGAAATAACATTCTGTTTCTTACTTGCTAAAAATATCCAAAAAATAACGCAAAAAATTATTTCAATATAACATGAATATGTATCTTATGTTGAATAGGTGTTATTCAATTACATTAATTTCAAGGATATATTAGCATTCAAATTAATACAATGTAGAAGAAGGATCAAATTGATATAATATATTCAACTCAATTATTTAATAATGAGAATATTACTCATTATATAAACCAATGCACCATAATAAGGGGTAATGTGGAAAATTAATATAAAAAACATTCACAAATAAGGGATTATGGAATATTTTATTCAATAACTACTACTATAGAGTATTATAATAACAAATCATTAAAAGATACAATTATCATCTACTCAAGAACATTAAACATCATATTTTATTCTTATTCAACACAATCCTTCAAATCATGTAGGTTTTGGGAAATAGTGATTTTACACCTAAAATAGGTTACATGATGTTATTATTGAAATCACATAGTGGTGTGATGGTTTCATATTTATTATATAACTCATTTTGTACTGATGTTTATGGATTGATAATTTTTACCAAACGAGTTATTATTCTATTAGTGGATCTCTATTTGATATTGGACATGGACTAGATCTCCTTATAGAAATCAATAGATAGAAGACGAATTTTATATCCCTAATCACCCAATAAGTAAATATTTATTTAAGGATAACTATGAACATTATACAAAAATTAATTCTTTAATATATTATTTTATACAGAATAATTAAAAATATTTGACATAAATTTTGGTTATGAACTCTACATTGAGGAGATTAAAATTTTATGGTAATATGTTGACTTTTTCCGTAAAGATATTAATAGTATTACCTCCGATAAAATGGTTCAGATTTTAATTTAACTTATAAATAATTATTTTACTATATTAAATATTCAACATAGAACGACCCCCATTGTATTTTAGAATAAAAGAACAAATTAAAATATAATCAGGACAAGTGATTTATATTACTATGTTGTTCTCCGTGGGGTGGTCTTTTTAGATTTGTTAATAATCTTGATGGATAATTTTTTTTTCATTTCTTATCACTATTTTAATAATATCATAATCACAAAAAGGTATCCCCTAACCCATAACAATGATTGTTAGTCAATAAATTTGTTTTCAATACCTCTTAATGTTGTATCTTCTATCAGAATATCAATATATAATGGTAACAGGGGAGGTTATTCCCAATTATTCTTTCCATATAAGATATGGATACATTAATTTCATAATAATGAATTCCAGAAATAAAAATTCTATTTGTATATTTATGAATTTTATGGATGGATTCCTTAATGATTACCTTCATAAATTTTTTATTTTTTATGTATTAAATTCTCATATATTTAATGAATAAAAAATAAACTTAAGAAACTTTTAGAATTAACTAAACACCATTATTGAAAATAAAATATATTCCAAATTTATAATGTGATAATTTTTGATATAAAAAATATCATTTACGGTTATGTAATCACAAATGATTTTATATCTCTTGACCCTTAAAAAACATAGGTTACTGAAGAATGACATAGATTATCATTTATAACAGATATCTATATTTTTAATGAATTTTATGGAAATTATCAATGAAATGTGAGAAATTATTCATTATTATCAAATAAAATATCAATGTTAAACAAAAATAGAAGTATTTGAACATGTGATAAAGGATATAGTTAGATTTAATAAAGGATTATGATTACTCAATACATTTAAATATTTGAAATGAAAATAGGGTGGATAATTCCCTTTATATAAAATATTATTCAACCTTTTCCAAGGAGATTATTTTAAGAGGCCAAATATTTATTGATATAACTAGGATGATCATGGAAATAAAAAAGGATGTGGTAAAATCATATCATTCTAAAATGATAGATCAACCATCCTTCTAAGGGATGATCAAGAGGGTATATAAGGATACTATGGATCTAAATATTAAATATCAAAATATTTTAGTGATTAGAATTTAAAATATAAATTTTTATGAATTTTTACCTTGATATGTGAAATATACAAGAGAAAAATAAATAAGAATCTTTTGGATGATAACCAAAGCACATCTTTCTATATTCACCAAAGAAGAAAAAACATATATAGATATATATGGTATAATTTTTGTTTTATCTTTATCAAGTGTGATATTTTAGAATATACATGATTATTTTTTGAATAGTAGTAAGTTACGGTTGAACAATTAAAGTATATGGGGATGATGAAACCATTTCCCTACCCATATGTATATCAGTGAACATTACCATGGATGTTTTCATGTGTTTTACAATGAACTATTAATAAAATAACGAGATTAGTGTTGTGATTGATTGATATGAAATATCTATTCACTTTATTTCCTTTTCTTTGCATTTATCACTCAATATAATGGATGTTATATACATCAAAATAAATTTTAAGGATTTATTTAGAATCACTTTAAATTATATCTTATTGAGATCTATGGTTTAAATAGATTTTCAGTGAACTTTTCAACAAGAATTAGATATAGAGATGAAATTTGTATCAACATATCATTTCCAAACTAAATTTGGATATGAAATGACCATTAACACATGGGATTATTTATTGACATCATTATCAATGGATTTCAATAAGGGATAATATCAATATCGTCATCTAATTGAGTTATAATTTTAAAATATTTTCCACTCAACCATTTAAATAATTTCATATGAGTAATTTTATGGGTATATATTTAGAGCTTTTACATGTTGGGATATTGATAGAGAGAGAAAGATATTGGGATATGATCTTACATGGGAAATGTTAATGATGTTTTAAACCATTCACTATAAAATAAAAGTAATAAAATTGGTTTGATGAACTATGATGAATATCACTAATAATATCTAGACTGTGAGGTTGGTGACAATTTATTCCCTAGTATATAATCACAATAGTGGGACATGAGATTTAGTAAGAAATAAAATTTATACCCAAGGTATATTAGTCCTTATGAGATTGAGGTTTTCATTGGAACTATATACTTATTAATGATACTTTTATAGACCATCTCCCTAGTTCATGATGTATTCCCTATATTACTTTTGAGGTTGTAAATTCCACATCCGTCACATGTACTAAACTCAAATGTTGTATAACTATACCATGATATAACTTATATGAAACTATTTGAAGTGATCACAGATTATAGATGTTATGTAAATTGAAACAAGGCCACTGATATGGGAAATGTTATTTAGAGAAATCACAAGTTTGATGAAGTAATTTTGGAATTGGGAGATGTATTGAGAAAAAATAACCCTTATATATTTTCAAATATGTAATGAAAATTGATGGAAATTTTATAGCATTGATAGTGTAACACATCATATATTTAGAGTGGAATTCCCTTTAATGAAACCCATGTGTTGTATATATTGTTCCACATGAAAAATAGAAAGAAATGAATGGTTACATATATAATTAATTTATAAAATTGAAATTTTAAATATAATATATTAAATAATATAGAAATTGAATAAAATATTGAAAATTATACAATTAATAAAACCAAAATTAAATAAAAACTATTATAATGAAATATAAATCATCCTTACCACCTTTGAAGGGTACAGACCTAAAAAAAACATCATGATGAATCCTCCCCTTCTCAAGAATCATGTTAAAATTGGGTTCTTGTTGGATGCAGACCCGAATTATCATAAACAAATCATGCAAATGGGCAATTATTCTATCACGGGATGCTTATGAAACCTCAAAGGTGACCAACCATGGCCATTATCTAAATTACATATGTATATTGAAAATTGTTGTAATTATTCAAACTGAAAATTAATTCCAATATGAAAAGGCTTTTTTCATATTTTTTTGATATCCCAAGATGATTTAGAGAGTTTTTATTAGACTCGAAACCTTAATCTAAAATCAGGTTTACTTAAAATCTCTAACTGTGACTCTACTTTCAACCTTTACAGATATAAGAATAAAATGGAAAAAGCCTAGGTCAAACTTTATGGACTTTATTGTTTATTTTTCAATAATAAACTCCTAAATGATATTATTTCACGCATTGTATCTCCTCTCAAAATTGATCAAATAACCTTAAATTTCTACCAAGGAATCTTTTATAGAGTTATGGTGGAAATTAAAATAGATTCAAAGATTCCCAATAAAATTAATATTAATGCTACAAACTAGAAAAATGAAATTAGAATTGAATATGAGAGGAAACCTCCCTTTTGTGACCTTTGTATGATCATTGGTCATAAAATATCTAATTTTTAGGGTGATTAGAAATTAATTAATTCAAAAAATTGGAAATGATTAGAAGAAAAAAGGATAAATTGATAATATAAAGCTCTAATTATTTAAATACCTTACCCCCTAGAAAAAAAACAAATATGAAATCTGGGTGAAAAAATCTCATAGTTTGACACACATAGGGGATACCTTGGGTATAAACTGGGCCAATGCTGCTGAAGAAGAAGACAACTCCATTAAAGATCTAGGCCTCTTCGAAAAAATAGAAAATCTAGATTGAGAAACTATAAGGCTATTCAATGAGAAGGAAGAACCCAAAACATGTCAATATGATCAGATTTAATGATCTATTCTCAGCCAAGATGCTGATCATACCATGGGTAAGAGGAATAAACCACCTAAAAAAGTGAAATTCAATGTAGGAAACACTTTCCCTGCAAACCTTCATAATTGTGATTTCCATTGTGCAATTTCTATAAAAACTGTGGATGAACACATCCCAGATTTGGGTACAGAACACATCCAGGATCCCTACCTATCAAATTCCACTGATACTTTAGGGAAAAATAATAAAAAAAACAACAAAAAAATGACTATGATTATCTTCCCCATGCTTAAAGAACAAGTTTTATTTTCTCTAAAACAATAGATTCCACTAGCCATACTATAAAATTATGGAAACTTATTACTAACCTGAAGGCTTTTTTGGAAAAGAACAGTCCATTATTACTTAGGTGACTGCAAATGTTTCCATGAAATTGGAATCTATTAAAATATTTAAGGTAATTACATCCTCGGTGTATGTACCTATGAAAATTTGGGAAATCAATGGCTCCACTAAGAAGATACATCTCACAGAGAAATTTATGGTGGAGAATAAAAAGGACCAATGTATGACCATTTCTACTTATGCAAATTTCTCTTTTGATGGTTCTTAGTCTATTGACAGTATTGACAGTACTAATTTAATGATGTTTTGCAATATAAACACTACTAACCCAAACATTAACACTTTAAAAACACGACCTACTAAGAGAAATGTTATGGTTATGAACAACAAACATGTATTATCTAACAATGATAATACTCTAGAGAAAATTAATGAAACCAAAACCAAAGATAATGAATTAGATTCTACTCCCTATACTTAAATTAACCCTCTTAGAAGTGCTACCAAGCTGGGGAAACTATCCATTATCCCTAAGGAATCATATGACAATACACAATAAATAACTTCTATGTTTAGAAATAATGATATCATAACTCTAGAATATATTAAACATGGAAACAGACCCTCGATATAGGAACATAAGTATATACAGCTAATGAATGACTCCATAGATTAGATGAAGTACTATCCATCTGATCTAGATAATGTTAAAGAGAAGAACATAACTACATAAAATGTTTCAAGGGAACCTTCTTTTCTATCCATAGATAGTGATGACAACTCTATGATGTATGGAAATTTGATTTTGAACCATAATACCAACACTATGTTTATGTGTTCTAAGACTTCTACAGACTCAACTATGAGTGTTCCAATAAAAAACCTACAAAGAAGAACCCTATCATATACAACAATAAAGGGGAACAAAACACTAATAATAATAAAGAGGATATAAGGTATACTAGAAGTAAAGGATCCAGAAAAATGAAAAAGGGGAGTTCTAACTCCAAACATAGGTTTATATAAAGATCCTTTTTTGGAATTTTCAGGTTATTGCTAACTCTGACACTATTATTGTTTTAAAAAGAATGGTTAACACCCATCATCCATTTTTATTTTATATTTCTGAACCAAAATTTGTTTTCTTATGAAAACTATAATTTATGTCATCATAATTACGTGTTTACTAGTGTAACCAATAATAACCTCAATGCTGAATCATTATGGATTTTTCCCTCTTCTTTACAGAATATTATGTTATTCAATATCTATCACCAGATTTTTTCTTGAATATTTAATATATATATGGAAGGCATATTTTCCTCTCCATTTTATGATATGAATAGATACAAATATAGTAAAATACTTTTAGAATGAACTCTCTTATCTTGGCACTA
The DNA here is from genome assembly GCA_963277665.1 of Viscum album. NCBI lineage: Eukaryota > Viridiplantae > Streptophyta > Magnoliopsida > Santalales > Viscaceae > Viscum > Viscum album. The sequence goes on from OY728125.1 coordinate 1,584,912,146, forward strand.
AAATTAATGAACCCTAGGTTTTTATTGGAGACTTTAATTACATTCAAAACTCAAATTAGATAACTGGAACTCCTCAGATTTCTATTTCCAAAAGATAATTTAAAGACTCGATCGATGAGAATAATATCATTGATATTAATCTCACCAGTGAGAAATAAACTTGGTATAGAAGTAACTATAAGAAAGTAGTTGCCTCCAAGTTGGATAGATAATTCATGAATGTCCTTGATTTAGAAAATTTTCACTATCTCCAGCACCACTTATCACAGAATGAACTCTGATCATCACCCCATCCCTATTAATGTCTCCACCCAACACAAGTAACCCCTATTGCATTTTAGATATAAAAATGTGTGGTTCTATGATGCTGAGTGCACTCATATCTTCCAAAACTATTGGTTCTCAATGTATCATAACTAGGATTCCATTTCTTGTAACCTAATATTAAAACATCACAAATAGACTCTAAAAAATTGGTGCAGCTCTAATGCCAAACAAATTAACGATGTCATCATGATTCTTAAAAAATGTCTCAATTATATTAAAAAACCCCCAGCTATGACCTCAACACTAATCCTACTCAAGAACTAAACATTACAGTCAAACTCAAATCCTTGCTCATGTTTAAAGAGTGTATAAGAATACATGCATTTAAAGTTAAAATGTTAACAAAGAGTTACAGAAATACCAAATTCATTAACTCCCTAAAAATAACCAAGAAGGCCTATAGGCCTTTAAACTTTCTAATGGATGGGGACAAGCTCCTTGAAAATGAATATGACATCGCCTATCATATCGACTTCTCTTATGAATCCATATTTAATGGTCTTGATATCAATAAAGACCTCCTCCCTGAGGTCAGTTTTTTAGTGATCATGGATGACGATAACTCCTACCTTCTCAACACTTCACATGATCATGAAATCAAAGACACTGTCAATAATTTTCTATCATGATTGTGCTCCAGGTCCTTCTGGCTTCAATAATGGATTTTTTCTAACATTATTTGGATTTGATTCATATCCATGTTTGTAAACATTTAAATCCCTTTTTTCCAATAGAGTTCTTACTCATTATCTTAATTCCCAGTTTCTCGCCTTGATCCAGAATGTGAAAAATGCCTCTAAAATTAAATATTTTAGACCCATTTCTCATATTAATACTCTTTATAAAATAATCATTAAAATAATTGGTAATTAACATTCCACTCTAACAAAAAAATATCTCTTGGAACCAATTTGGTTTTATAAAGGGTAGATCCAGTCAATATTACATTTGCCTTGCCTATGAGTTTTTCAATAACTTGTATAAAACTAAGAGGAGACGTCATAGTTTTTAAACATCACATTAGAAATGCTTTTGACACTATAGAGTGGAGATTTATCTTCAATGTCCTTAACGGTTTTAGTTTTAGAGCCTCTATTATCATTGCAATGCGAACTCTCTTTAACTCAGCATCTATCTCCATTTTGATCAATGGCTCTCCCAAGGGATATTTTTAATAAAAAAAGGTATCAGGAATAGTGACCCCATATCTCTCATTATCATCTCAATAGTATAAGACTACCTCAGTCGTTTGACCAACCATATGGTGGTCCATAATAATCATAATCCCATTCAGGTCTCTAGGAGTGTGAATGATCCTAGTCATCATTTTTATGATTATTACATCATCCTATTCCTTAATGGTTATAAAAGGAAAATTCTTAACCTAAAAAATTTTCTCTCACACTATAAAGAGGATTATAGTCAAAGAATTAGTTGTAAAAAATCCTGCATCTTTTTTGGGAAAAATATTCCTCCCATCAGTAAATGTAACATTATTAGTCACCTATGTCAGAAAGAAGGTACACTCTCTTTCACTTATCTTGGTGTTCCCATGTTTTGGGGTAGGACCAGGTTTGGTCAATTTGCGACTATTGTTGACCATGTTCTAATTTATCTATCTTCTTAGAAAGTAAAATATATCACTATGGTAGGTAGGGACTATCTTTTTAAATCCTCTAATATATCCAAGATGGTTTACTCCATGATGGTCTAAAAATGGAATATTGGTTTGATTAAAAAAATAACCCTGGTACAAAAAATTTCATCTGGACTGGTTATATTCTAGAAAAAAATCTTGTGATTGTTCTTTGGTCATATTATTGCAAGACAATTGAAAATGTTGATATTGGTATAAACATATAGAAAACATTAAGTTATACCTTAAAGGAAGACTAACATGGAAACTGTTTCACAATACTTATAAAGCTATTACGTTTCTCAAAAAGTGGTTTCACGAAAAACATAAGATATGAAATTCAAACATCATTAATTATTACATATATTCATCCATAAAACACTCATTCAAAAATATTATGAACAATTCTATATGGTTGGTCTCCAAAATATCCTCTATGATATTCTAGTTGCATAAATAGACTGACACACCATTGATTTTAATATTATTTCCTGATCAAACTCTTGAAAATAACAGTAGATATATCAGAGATATTTTAAAATCTCAACATGATCACCTTCTTGATACTATTATGAACATCAATGAAAACTACTAATTTGATTACACTAATGATTTTTAATTCATAAACCTACTAAAAATTTTATGTTTATCTCAAAAAATTTAAACAATCATTATTTATATAAATCATAGAGCGATTAGAGCTGGATATAAATTCTCACAAAACCTCGGATAAAACATTCGTGATTCAATATCATCTTGATTCTTGCTCAAGAAAGAGTTCCCACTGAAATTTTCCTCTAATCATTTGGAATCCAACTCTGCTCTACGTGAAAAATCTATAATCAACACATGGAAGACGGAAACCACCTCCTCCTTTCATGAGTAACTGATTCTTCTCTTTAGAACTATATACTTGACATTTTTAATGCGGATGGATGATTACAGATTCCTTAAAAACTAAACTAATGAAATTTGTAGAAATGGAAGGATCTCAACAAATCATCAACCTCTTCATTACCGTATTTCCTAAAATCCACCATGTGATCTGGTATTATTAGAATGCTATCATTAAAAATAATTACACTCTCAATCACAGTGCAGGTTAGATGCAGATCCTTATTTCTATACATAAAGCTGCCTTGATGAAAAAAGGACATTTCCATTACATTGTGCATGACTTAGCAATCTATAAGCGTATATGGAATAACAATAATTTCTGTCTACCGCATCGCACTGTAGAGGTGTTCTAGAGAGTTCCTTTCCCTGGATGGATCAATATCATTACCAGTGGCTCCTCCAAGGGAAATCTGGAACCAAATGGGTGTAGTGCTGTCTTCAGGGATCACCTTGATCAGATAATTGGATGTTTCATCTGTGAATTTGGCATTGCCACCTCCATTGAAGCTGAGATTATGAGTTTGATTCATGATATTACCTTTGACATACTCTTTGTTTGGAATAACCTCGTGATTGGATGTGACTTGACGACCATCGTACAAGCGATTTTGAATGGTATAACACATCTTTCTTGGCTAATTACTTCCCGTTGGATGGAATGCACCAGTTCTATTGTCGATATGAACTATATCATCAAACATGTTTATCAAGAATAAAACATGGTTGAATATGACTTGGCCAACATGGGAGTAAATCAAGACATTAACTGGTTTAAAGACCTCCCCACTTCTCTTATTTCCTATCATGAATTAGATTATAATATGATAGTATATTATATACCCTTGTAACCCTTATTTTAATAATAAGTGTTCTTTGGTCATTTTGGTCCAAGGCATCACCTTCTTAAAAAATTCCCATTTTTTATACATATTAACCAGGTATAAGAGTTATTAATAATGTATATTATATCATTAATATAACATCCCCTACTCGGTTCACCTCTACAATGACCAAAATGAAGTGATACAAACTTCATGGGTGAAACCTATTATGTCAAAGGATGCATTCTAGTAACTTAGTTTAACATGAAATAGTTAAGGAGACAATAATATGAGGTAAATATAATAATTTACCATAGTTAATAAATAATTAATAATGGTAATCACAATATCATTTATACATGAAAATTAATGTTATGGGGAAACCATGGATATGTAATTAACAAATGATATAAAAAATTATATAAATCGTAATTTCTCACAATCACAAATCATTTGGTGGGATCACATGTGGTCAAATTATGTACAAGAAAGTATAAAATATAAAAAAGCAATGAAAACTATATTTAATCATGTCCTTTTCCCCCACCATATCCTATATCTATATTATATCCACCTATCTCATCCATCGATCATAAATTATTTTCTATCACTTGATTCTATAACAATGTAGTTATTTTAGGTACTAGTGTGTTCGAGTATGGAATAACTAAAACTTAGTAGTACAACACTAATGGTGTCCCTAAACATGTAAAAAAAAAGTGTATTCATTTTATAATTGTATTTAGAAATTAATAAATATTCTACCACATCGTGAAATTATTAACATCCACACCATGTGTGAACATTCCTTCTTTGACTTGTCTCGAAATGGTATGACACAACCATGGGATGATCACACCTTAGGAGTGAAGAATCTATCACTCCTTGCCTCACATGAAACAAGAGTATGTTATAAGCACTAAATAATATCACAGAAAATTTTATCACTATCACATGACATCTGAGAATGAGGGATCACCATCACTTAACATCAGTGAATAATATATCACCAGCCGATAATATTTGTGAATGAAATATCTCTAAAAACAAGTATGTTTGGACTCTCTACCCCCTCTATATACTATTATTGAATTATGTATCAAAATCACAAAAATGGTGGCGAATGATATATTTCCCAATGAATGATGTATCACCACAAAAAAACACATAATTGACTGATCTATCACAAGATCATGTATTCTAGGAGGACAATTGTAAGAACCCGATTCTTATTTTTGAGGTATGGGCTTCTTGTTTTTTGTTTTCCTTAAGTTTTTTTGAAGAAAAAAGGAAAATGGGGAAAATGCTAAATTTCGAAACTACACGCCATGTACATTATCCACACGCCGTGTACTTTTGGCTACTTTGGGATGAGTACACAGGGCGTCTAGCCATGTCGGCGATGAAGGGTGTAGGAACTGACTACACGCCGTGTAGTGGTACCTTACATGCCATGTAGTCAGTCGGCAGGCATAAACAGTAAGGCGGTGGAGTCGCCGCCAGCTGGGCGACAGTACATGCCGTGTACTCGAGAGTACATGCCATGTACTCATATCGACGAATGAACAGTGTGCTGGTGCCGCCAAATGAACAGTTAAATGAAAGAAGTACACGCCGTGTACTTTGTTTTTTCAGCTTAAAACAGGCAGTAGCCTCCTCATTTGGCAGAGGAGACTCTTGAACCATTTTGGAGCCAAAGGATGAGGCCAGATCTTTGAATATCCACTGGGCGTTCGTCTGGAATCCGTTTCGTCTTCGGAAGATTTCATTAGAACCGCACGGGTAACCCCTCTCCTCTCCTGGTACCGTTATTTCCAATTCTTCTCCTAACATAAGTTATTTATGTTTGTTTGGTTTTTGTTCTTCGTCAGATCTATGTGGTTCTTGGGAATTTCTGGAGTCGACCTTCGGATATAACGCTCGTTGACGTATCAGGTAGGTGGCTTGGTGTTTGGTTTTCCAACTGCTCTGTGTTTTGTGTGTTTTTGTGCCACGAACCCATGTTGGGGTGTCTTGTGGCTGAGGTCGTTGCTATATTTAATACCTAGAATTGATTAGGTATTTAATTCTGATAATAAAATGATGGTTGGGATTGTTACTTGGATCCAGAACCACCCCCGGGGTGTGTTTCACTGTTTAGCCGTTTGGCCAGGATACCGAAGGGTATGACTTTAAATTAGTAATTGTAGAATTTCCTTGAGAGTAATTGCTTGTTACTGCTTGTTTACTTGTTGGGCATGGCCCAATTACCTATATTTTCATGAGGGCGTGACTATATTAGCCTAAGGGCGTGACTGTTTTAGGCCGAGGGCTGTTTTTATTCCACCTGAGGGCAACCTTTCGTGCCTGAGGGCTTGACTTCTGTGCCTGAGGGTGACACTTTGTATGTTTGAGGGATTGAATTCTGTTACAATGCCTGAGGGCGAGATTCTGTATAGCCTGAGGGCGTGGTTCACTATATTATCCTGAGGGCGAGATACTGGTTGGCCTGAGGGCGTGGTGCTATTGAGCACAGAACGATACTAAATTAAATAAATTAAATGAATAATAAAATGTAATTTTAATTGTTAAGTTAGTTACTATTTAGTACTGCTTACTTTATTGCATTTTACTATTGCACATTGTTTTTGCATGCTTACACGCAGTTGGGCACATGCCTTTAGTGGGTGCCTACTGAGATATATTTCTCACACCCTGTTTGGGTCACGCTTTTCGGCCCAAACAGATTACATGGCTGCAGGTGTAGATAGGGGCAAGAGTCCCTATACAGGTACTTGATTGTTACTGAGGAGTAGGAGGGCATGGGACCGAGCCTAGTCTCGCGATGCCGCTGCCAGCTGTTTGCTTTGTTTTGCTGTGCTCTGTTTTCTACTGTACTGTATTGATGTATAACATGTTCTGGCTATTTTCTTGGAACCTGAAACATGTAGCATCATATTTTATATACTTTTGGGTATATCCACTCTTGTAGTTTATTTCCGTTGTGTATGTTTACTACTTACGCTGTTGTCGTTGAATGTTTATTCTGTATTCTGCTGCGCTACACTTTGACAAGTGATGGCATAGTTTCCCAACTATCAGACCTGGGCCCTCACTGCTAGTCGACAACATCTGGCATTTGGGGAGATGTGCTTGAGGTCACGTGGAGAACCGGGCTCGGGGCACCCATTGCGTGGCACCCAGGTCCGGGATGTTACAAAGTGGTATCAAAGGGGTTTCTTTTCTTTGACTTACTATTTGGAGCCGTAGTCAGGGATAGGATGGAACGGTATTTGGTAATAAGCTGTGCCCGGGCGTAGCTAATCCGTGTACAGGGAAAAGCCAGTCTACCTCATACTTGCATTATTTTGATCTGGAAATTTTCCGGTTGATATGTTTTCACCATTGGGTGACGCACTTGGATTGTTCTATTTATATTTTATCTGTGGGTTCTATTTAGTTGCAACCCGATGAGATAAGGGTATGCCTTCCCATGCATTATATAGGCACATGCTTGATATCACATGCCACACATAGTTTCCATGCCATGTAGGTGCATTAGAATTTGCATGTTGTTGTGATAGTTGTTGTGCTAATAAAGCATGCTGTTGTGATAGCTGCTTGATAAATACCTGCCTTGCGATATGGTATGTTTGTATGAGCTTGTTTATAGAATGGACACCAAACTTTGGTTTTTGGGGAGTATGGGCCCCCATTGATCGGAATTTGGTGGATCATTGACGGTTTATTGGTTATAACACAGATAATATGCCAAACTTTGATTCGTGGGGAGTATGGGCCCTCACGGATCGGAATTTGACACATAGGTGTTGGTTTTTAGTATTTTCTGGGTTCCGGGAAAGTTTCTGAGGCATACTGTCCGGAAAACCCAGAATACACGCCGTGTAGGACCTCATAAATACCGTGTGTGTTCTTCTGTTTGAGAAGAAAAATGAACTTTTTTAGTACACGCCATGTACCCTGAGTACACGCCGTGTAGTCTCTCTCCGTGTCACAAGCCGTGTGGGCGGCGATACGGGGTAAGAAAAGGATTGGGTGAAACAAGCCGTCTAGTTTTTGTACACGCCATGGAGTGTGACCCGAAGTTCGGCCGTGTAACTGACAACACGGTTTGGTGAACTCCTGTATAGCACGCCATGTCAATGATGAACATGCCGTGTAGTGTGACCTGGGGACTCAGCCGTGTAACTAACAACACAGGCCGATGTCACCTCTCCCTAAACACACCGTGTAGTCAGTGTACATGTCGTGTAGTCTTGTCCAAGGACAGACCATGTGGGGTTAGTCATGTGGCTAGGAAGCGGGATGGTGTACACGCCATGTGCGGGATAACACACCATGTGGAGTAAAGCTGAGTAGTCGGCCGTGTCATAGAAGACACGGGCTGTTGGAAAATAACACCGTACACACCGTGTAGATATTATACACGCCGTGTAGTTTTGTTGAACAGAAGCCATGTGTCTTAGCCATGTAGAAGGACCCGGGCAGGGTAAGGTAAGTCAAGTACACACCGTGTAGTCAGTGTACACGCCGTGTAGTCTTGTTTTGCAAATTTTGAATGCTTTCTTCCTCTTGCTTCCTTGTGGTTTATTCACTTTTCGGTCATAATAATCTGGAATCTGAGATGTGGTTTTGACCTTGTAGAGTCATGCCGCCTAGACAACCGCGATTTGTTCGCCAGGAGAGCGGTGATGATTATACTTCAGAGATGGTGGGACATGGGATACCAGTTGATCCTCCAGCGAAGCCAGATGCGGCGCCGACTACTATACCAGACACAGGCGCATAGGCACAGTTCCGTGAAGGCTTTATGCGGTTCATGCAGACCATTCAGGGAGCACTGCAGGCTGCCACATCTATAGCCGAGCTGACACGTATCATTCAGCAGCAGTATCGGCCTACGTTTTCAAGGGATGGCGGACCACAGGCTGCAGAGTCTTGGTTGGGATCGATGTAGATTATTTTGGAGCACTTGGAGACACCTCCAGGGCGGAGGGTCAAGCTCGCAACATATATGCTGCGTGATTCTGCCAAGAGGTGGTGGGATGTTACCACCCAGTCAGAGAATCATAGGGACATGACATGGGAATATTTTCAGGAAGTATTCTATGAATTATTCTTTCCCGAGACGCTGAGGGAAGATAGATCTCGAGAGTTCATGAATCTGCAGCAGGGTGCTATGTCGGTGATGGACTACTCTACTCGTTTTACTGAGCTTCAGCATTTGGCACCCGTGCTGGTGGGTGATGAGACGTTGAGAGATAGACGTTTTGAGGATGGTCTTCGGTATGACATCTGAGCATTGGTGAATGTTTTCAGGTTGCCTACTATACACGCTATTGTAAACCAGACGCTGATTTTAGAGAGGAACCTACGGGAATCTAGTGGTGTGGGCCAGGGCGGTTCAAAACCAGTTACTGGTACTATTTCTGCTGGCAAGAGGAAGAGACAGATGGACTTCTCTCAGGGCGGCAGTACCTGCCAGGCAGTTTCTTCTGGTGGTCCGGTCAGGTGCTTCGTGTGTGGTAGAGAGGGGCACAAGACACCACAGTGTCCACGAGACCCAGTTGAGTGCCGAGCTTGCGGCATGATGGGTCATCTACAACGCTTTTGTAGGGTGTTACCACCAGTGGCTAGTGAGAGGGGTTCTGTGCAGACTCTGTGTGCGGGAGCAGGACCAGTGAATTCTTACCAGTCTGGGAACTGGAATACGTCAGGGCGTGCAGGCAGAGATGGTGGTCGTGGCCATGGTAGCCATACACCAGGATCGCATAGGCATCAGGGCAGGACAACTCAGGGTAGCGAGGCTGTGTCGTAGGGCCGCGACAGAGGGCAGACATATGTAGTGCAACAGACCCAATAGGAGCAGGATCCCAGACCTTCTATAGTCAAAGGTACTATTCTAGTAGCTTCTGTTTTATCTTCGGTACTTTTTGATACGGGTGCTACGCATAGTTTCATATCTGTACCCGTAGTGGAGAGCCTTGGGCTCGGTGTTTCTACTTCATCTGATATCTTGATTCTAGACAATCCATTTGGGACTAGGATGGTTGGTGTGCGTCAGTTCAAGGAGTGCCCCCTTGAGGTTGGTGGGTGTCATTTCCTTTGGGACCTCTATGTCTTTGAGATGATGATCTATGACGTCATTCTCGGAATGGACTGGTTGGTTCCCTTCCGAGCCTTCGTAGACTATTACCATCATAAGGTGCATTTCACGTCCCCAGAGGGCGGGGAGTTTCTATACAAGGGCGAGTGGGATGTTCAGGCGAGTTGAGCTAGACCGGAGCATCATGGGCGAGGCGGAGTCACAGCCCAGATTGCGAGTTTATATTTGGATGATTAGGGGACTTGTCAGACAGATTTCCCTCCAGTTGTTGATCATTACAGGCATGTCTTCCCAGAAAACTTTTCAGGTCTACCTTCGGTGCGTGAGGTGGATTTCTCTATCGAGCTAGTGCCAGGAGCAGCACCGGTGTCCATTCCTCCTTATAGGATAGCCACGCAAAAGTTGCAGGAGCTCAAGAGGCAGTTAGAGGAGCTACATGCGAAAAGTTTTATCCTACCCAATACTTCTCCTTGGGGTTCTCCGGTCATTTTTGCGAAAAAGGCGGACGATACCCTCAGACTTTGCGTGGATTATCGGAAGCTGAACCAGTTGACAGTTAAGAACCGATATCCATTGCCGAGGATAGATGATCTGTTTGATCATCTTCGTGGAGTATGAGTGTTCTTGAAGATTTAATTGAGATCCTTATATCATCATTTTCACGTGAGACCATCGGGTATACCGCATATAACTTTTCAGAGCAGATACAGTCTGTATGAGTACTTGGTTATGCCGTTCGGACTCACGAATGCGCCTACAGTTTTCATGGCTCTGATGAATCGTGTGTTCCATCCGTATCTTGATACTTTTGTGGTAGTATTAGTGGACAACATCATGGTGTACTCTCACACTCGACATGACCATGCCACCCATCTTGAGATCGTATTGAGTACACTGCGAGAGAATCAGCAATATGCTAAGCTCTCAAAGTGACACTTTTGGATGGACCATATTCACTTCCTGGGTCACATTATCTCAGAGGAAAGAGTTTCAGTAGACCCAGAGATGGTGAGAGAGGTAGTTTCTTGGGATCAGCCAAAGAACATGTTTGAGATACGGAGTTTCTTAGGGATGGCTGGTTACTACAGATGCTTCATACATGACTTCTCCCTCTTAGCAGCACTGTTGACAGGTCTGACTAAGAAGGGTGTGAAGTTCGTTTGGTCAGAAGCTTGTGATATAGCTTTTCAAGACCTGAAGGGAAGGCTGACATCAGCACCGATCCTAATACTCCCAGAGCAGGGGAAGAGCTAGACAGTTTACTGTGATGCATTAGGGATTGGGCTGGGATCCGTTTTGATGCAGGGCAACCGAGTTGTTGCGTATGGGTCTCGGCAGTTGAGGCCACATGAGAGGAATTACCCGACTCATGATCTCGAGTTGGCTACAATTGTTCATGTGTTGCGCTGTTGGAGGCATTATCTATTGGGAGAGAATTTTGTGGTTTTCACCGACCACAAAAGACTCAAGTATATCTGTTTCCGACGCTTCCTCCGGGGCGCGCGCCCGTCCGTCCGTGGAGGAGGACGCGCGGCTCTTTGTTGCCCTGCATTCCCGCTTTCCAAAGGCGGGCGACATTCGCTCCTTATTCGGGGACGTCTGCTCCTTGATCGAAACGGGATGATGGGATGTCGGTTCTTCCTTCTGTGGATTCCTCCTCAGAACTCGTCACCTAGTCCGGGTCTCCCTCATAGATTTAATACGTAGTTCGTGAAACTCTTCCAAGTGCCATGATTCCATGGACGCCGGTTAATTACACTGCTTCTGTCGGGACATTCCAAAGGGTCCGGTCAGGGCAGCAACCTTCAGTCGGGGGAGTAGTCACGTTGAGGCATCAGTAGCGTGTCTGGATGCTGGGGAACCTGACATGTCTGTCTGTTATCTCTGGTCACAAGGCTTCTCGAGGGCATGGAATCCCAAGGCATCCCACATCGAGAACGGGGAATTATATGTCATAGACACATATCTGAGGTTTTCCTCAGCTTCTCGTGTTTAACACAGGGTATGCTGCGAGTTTAACGTCTAGCGGAGACAGATCAACCCAACCAGAGCATTATCTAGGATAGATCAGATTGAGGGGTTCTCCTTGAAGGGATGTCGATACCGGGGCTAGCCCATGGACAGCTGTGAAGAAGAGTGTACCGACATGGTCTCACCAGGATATGACGGTCCGGGCGACAATTAGGATGGGCTGTAGGTGGATGAATGAAGTATAAGGGGAATGAAATGGGACCATCGCAGGGGGCGACAATGAAGTTGGGCATGAAACTTGAAGAGGCTTCCTACGTATCCCTGTGGCAGGGAATCAAAGTGCACGTAGTTCGGGATGGTGCCAGTAAACCGACATGAAGGTGGACCTTGGCCCCATGAATGTCGTCAGCGAACCAACGTGAAGGTTGACCTCGGTCCGATGGGCATCATCAGCGTACCGATGTGAAGGTGGACCTTGGTCCAATGAGTGGTGGGCTCGAGCCTCTGGAAGGCTTCCTACGTACCATGCCTTGACATGGATCAAAGACCCCGTAGTTCAAAGGGTTTCATCGGTGAACCGACGTGAAAGCAAACCCGTAGGTCCACTAATGGCGGGCTTGAACCTCGGGAAGGATTCCTACGTACCATGCCATGACATGGATCAAAGTCCTCGTAGTTCAAAAGATTGATGGAATACAATTTAATGTCATGCAGGATGGTAGTGAACCCTGACGTGAATAAACGACGGGCGGTGGGTGTCGGCGAACTAACGTAAATGAGGGACCTTGGTCCGATGGGAGATGATCTTGGAAATGGGGGCCTGGAACACCGACAAGGAGACGGTCTGGGCCAATGATTGTTGGGCTTGAACCTCAGGGAGGATTCCTACGTACCATGCCTTGACACGGATCAAAGTCCTCGTAGTTCGGATTGGGGAATGTAGTTTAACGTCATGAAGGACGGGGGTGAACCGACGTGAATGAGGTCAGAACGACCGGATGGTGGGTTTGAACCTCGTAGAGGCTTCCTATGTAACATTCCTTGACATGGATCAAAGACCTCGTAGTTCAGATTAGTCATAACGGCTTGCCGTCGGACTGGAATTGTAGTTTGACGTCATTCTAGACGTAGGTGGAACACGACGTGAATTGGATGGGTGGGCTTGAACCTCGTGGAGGCTTCCTACGTACCACGCCATGACATGGATCAAAGACCTCGTAGTTCAAATGGGGCTTTTTCGGCGAACCGAAGTGAAAGTGGACCTTGGTCCAATGGGTGGTGGGCTTGATCCTCTGGAAGGCTTCCTACGTACCATGCCTTGACATGGATCAAAGACCTCTTAGTTCAGGTTAGTCACAACAGCTTGCCGTCGGACTGGAATTGCAGTTTGACATCATGCTGGACGTAAGTTGAACACGACGTGAATTGGATGGGTGGGATTGAACCTCATGGAGGCTTCCTACGTACCATGCCTTGACATGGATCAAAGACCTCATAGTTCAAATGGGGCTTTGTCGGTGAACCGACGTAAAAGTGGACCTTGGTCCAATGGGTGGTGGGCTTGATCCTCTGGAAGGCTCCCTACGTACCATGCCTTGACATGGATCAAAGGCCTCGTAGTTCAGGTGGGGCTTTGTCGGAAAACCGACATGAAAGTGGACCTTGGTCCAATGGGTGGTGGGCTTGAACCTCTGGAAGGCTTCCTACGTACCATGCCTTGACATGGATCAAAGTCCTCATAGTTCAGGTGGGAATGGGTGTGCAGTTTAATGTCATGCGGGAAAAAAGGAGGCATACAGTTTAACGTCATGCTGGATGAGGGCATGCAGTTTAACATCATACGGGACGGGGCATGCAGTTTAACGTCATGCGGGACGGAGACATACAGTTTAACGTCATGCTGGACGAGGGCGAAACTCGACGTGAATGAACGACCGAGCAATGTGGGTTGAACCTCATGGAGGCTTCCTACATACCATGCCTTGACATGGATCAAAGTCCTCGTAGTTCGCAGTGGGTGGGAGTCAGTGTCAGTGCTCACTCTAAGCCCACGTGAGTCATGCTCAGTGTGAGAAACAAGAGGTTGCAAGGACCTGACGATCACGTCACTAAGGATGCGTCCATGAGAAGTGAAGAGGGGCTTACGCGTTAGGCGGCCCATGGTGCTGGGACTTACTCCAGGATGGAGGCCCTTGGTGCGATAAAGCACGGGAAAGATGGACCTTGGTCCAATGATGGGAGGTGCCTCGTTCCCTATCACGCCCTCCACTGACCTTGGTAGTGGGAAAGTATAGAGATGCAGAGGTGCAGCCATCCGTTGGGGAACTAGGGTCACCCTTCTCCTACGAACATACGCCACTCCGATAAGGAGGATATCATCCCTTATGGATGGGTGATTCCACTCCCGTGGAGACGAGTGGTGTAAAAAATGTTCGAGCTGGGGGGACCCTTCGTGAGGGGCACGAGGTCGGGTCACAGTTTAACGTCATGTGTTGAGGATGTGGTGTTTGGCAGTTTAACTTCCTGCAGCTCGGACGAGGTGGGTTCACTCTACACCCCTAGGACTTACATAACCGGTACCCTCTAGTCCTTGGGGGAGGGAAGGTACCAGTGAGGCCATGGTTAAGGGGGGTTGTGGAACAAACCATCGAGGGGTCCACGTTAGCGTGGCTATGCGAAGAAGCAATAGCCGTTAGCATGCCTATGCGAAGAGGCATTAGGTGAAGCAACACTACGGGTGGTATTGTCCATGGGACTTTAAAATCACATCGTGCAAACCTGGAGGGTCGCACGGGAAGATGAATTGCTAAGAAAAGGAGTGTGCTTCGCGAAGTGGAGTGCCTTGGCCTTAGCATGGGGCATAGGTGTGTGTGGAAGGTGCTTCGAGAAGTGGAACAGTGTTAGCGGAGCACTGCCTCACGAAGAAGGGGTGCCTCGTGAAGCAGGGTCCTGCGAAGCAGTGTGCTTCACGATGTGTAGCGATCCTGCCTTAGCATAGGGATTACTAGCATGGGTTGGGTGTTTCGCGAAGCATAAACGCTCCGCGGCTGCCCGGGTTCCCTTGGGAATCCCCTTCCTTCACGAATGCCCTTGAGCTTCACGAAGGGCATCCCTCTCGGAAGAGGGGCTCAAAACGAGACAATGCAGAGGCATCTCGCGAAGTAGAAGTACCTCACGAAGCTCATGATTCCCGGGGCAAAGAGTGCTTCGCGATTCGGGAGAGGAGAAGCCGAGAGGTCGGATTGTCCGTCCTCGGGACTCAGGGGGAGTCTAGTATTTATAGGGACAGGGTGCCGCGAAGCAGAACTCGCTCGCCGCCTCTGGTGCTTCGCGGCGTGCTCGCAAACGTCAACGGTGTCCACGGAGAATACCACCTCTGGAACTTCGTGGGGACTCACGAACGTCAAATGTGTTCGCGGAGGATTACCGCCTCTGGAGCTTCGCGGCGGGCTCACGAACGTCAAATGCGTTCGCGGAGGATTACCGCCTCTGGAGCTTCGCGAGGCCGTGATGGTCGGGGCGCTTCGCGGCGGGGCTTTGCATGGGTGCTCCGCGTCGGTGCTTCGCGAGGCAGCGCGCCAACCTACTTTTTCGTTCCTTCCCTTCGTGCCATATTATTTTGGCTCCAACAAATTCCCCCCTTAGACTTGGAGCCACGGAGGGCGAAGGGTCGAAGTCTGAGGGAAAATCTCCAAAATTTGTCGGTGGTTTGCGATACGGCTACGCGAAGGGTTCTCGCAGTGCTGACCGGGGCCACAGATCCGGACGCGCCGCGATGCTCCGCGTGGGTGAGGCGCGCCGCGATGCTCCGTGGTCGCTGCCTATAAATAGGGGGGTTGACCTATTTTGTCTTCACATGCCTTCCTTGTCTTTTTGTGCTCTCGACTTCGTGAAGCTCCACGTACTCCGCGACAGCCCTCCGCGAATCGAGCTTCGCGGCGAACCGCGGGTCTCCAAATCCGCATCCATGCCAAGCGAGCCTCTGTTTGTCGGCCTTGGCCAGACTTCGCGGCTTGGTCTCGTGACCGATCTTCGCGATCAGGCTTCGCGATTCAGATTCGTGGTTGAGCTTCGCAATTCAGTTGAATAAATTCTTTTCTGAGGGCCAGAGTTAAAATGGCCCATCAAGAGGCTTTATTGGGGGTGCTTGCAGATGCTGCTCGTCGGGATGAGATGCCCAACTGTCCAGGCCTGGGGGAGATGATCCGAAGCCACTCGGACCACACTTCTTTGACAGATCTGCTATCAGAGGGTAAGAAAGATTATCCGCAGTGCAAGAAACTGCCATTGTACGGATTCGGGCTGAGGGATGACGTCTTTATCCCTGAGGCGAGTAGGGACGAACCAGCTTGCTGGTTCAGGAGAATACCATGCCAGCACCAATGGTTCAGGGCTGCCGATGGTCACACACAAGAGAACTTCACACCCGTTACCGCTGACTGTCTCTACAACCATGTGAATGACATTGACGGGAAGCCACTGTAGCCGGAGACTTCCCCTCCCCTCTACCGTACCATGCTGAAGGCGGCTTTGCAGGATTCGAAGAAGGGATGGTCCGATGAGTGGGACCTGCGCCAGGGCAGCAACTTTACTGATGATTGGGCCTAGGCCTACTGGGTAGGCACCTCATGCGAGGAGTTTGGGTCCGAGCTGAGGAGAGTGGGGTTGTATGAGGCGGCGTGGGCCTCCCAATTCCACATTTACCAACCGAAGCAGCTAATGCCGGAATTGCTGAGTAGATGGTCGTCTTGGACCAACACTTTTCACCTGCATCACGGGGAGGTGGGAATCAGCCTGTGGGATGTCCACCAGATTTCTGGGGTTCTGATCTTGGGGGCCATGTATGACGAATTCCTCCCCATTGTCAGCGCGTGGGGGGATACGGAGCAAATGCCGCGACTGGCGTCGGCGCGGATGGCACTTTTCCCTGGAGAGGACAAGGAGGCAGTGAGGGATGTCCATTTTAAGAGATGGTTCCAATGCTTCCTAAATTTCCCAGAGAATCGAGAGTTCCCTCCGAGGCCTCGAACTTGTCCAAGAGCGGCCCAATGGGGAAAGGGGCACTCGTATTGGCGGGTCTTGGAGGACAACCAATGGAAGACTTGGGGTTTCAGTTTTAGAACTGAACAACAGCCGATAGTCAGGTTGGAAGCGTTCATCGCGGCTCTCATCTGTGGTTGGATCCAACCGGTGAGAGATACAAGCATGGGGGTATGGCCCAACTCGTTTATCATGGCGTCGATGTTGTCCATGGGGCAGCGGATCAATCTGGGGATTCCGATGCTCACCAAACTGTACAGAATGCTGCAGCATATTAGCGAGGGCAAGAAGCCGCCAAGGATATGCGGGCCCTTCCACCTCCTGTATGGGTGGATCGAAGCGCATATCGGGGGGATTTACGAGTTTCCAAACCCCATTTCACCTCCGGGATCGAACTTCCTCCCCTCCATCCTGAACGCGGTCGGGAGCTTCCCGTTCAAGCTGTCCATTCCGATGGTGCTGAATCGGGTGTGGAGGGTGGATGAGTTCAACTTCCACCCTTTCCCATTGCCGACGTGGATGCTTACTGATGACAGACGGGGAACAGAAGAACATCGTTCTTACCTCCTAGCCTTACGAGGTGGAGTTTTGGTGGCACGAATAGATCGTGATCCGCTCTGTGAACCGTACACCCCGCATCGGTTTGCGAGGCAGTTCCGATGCCTCCAGCGGCTGACCCCACAGGTCTACTGGGAGGTGTGTCATGAGGAGCACCCGTGTGTGATGAGGAAGGTATGGCTCATGTTCACACGGGAGGATGGAAAGATACGGATTGCATTACCTCCATCCACCACCACTTTTAGATTGGTGAAGGAGTACGCCATCAGTTGGGAGGCTGCTTACCCAGGGGAGATGCTGAAGCAACCAACTATCCAGGTCAGTGACGGTGGGACTCCTCTATCTCGAGGTCGGGGTCGTAGGGAAGCTAGGGCCACTCACGATAGCGGGGCTGCCATGGCGGCGAGACCTGCACCGGCCGAGGGTATGGCAGCAGCGGTGGATTCGGTGATTTCGGAAGAGCAAGGTCATCCGGAGGGGCGGCCACCGAGGGGATTTCGTAGGATATCCGCTCAGGCTCCGGGGAAGCGCCTGCGTCATATTTACATGGAAGAGGATGCTGTCTTCCCGGAAGCTTGGGACATTTGGGATGTCAACCAGCAATTCCTCAGCCCACCCGAGATATGGGCCCACCTGAATCACCTCGGGATGGAATTATCGGGCATAGGCCCAGTTCGGGCTGGATTCATGGCGTCTCCGGCAAAGGAAGCACAGTACCTGGACGAGCTGGAGGATTAAGTCCACTCTAGTGGTGTCCCTCGCCCAATGAAAAACCGGGTGAGGGTACTGTTGAATCAGATGCCCCCCCACAGTTAGCAGCTGCCGATCTGAGGGAGCGCTTCCCCTTGCTGGAGGAATCAGAGGACTCCTCTCGGGAGGATGAGGCTGGAGTAGGGAGTCCGTTGGAGGAGGGCGAGGTCAAAGACCGAGGCTCAGAATCTGACGATTGCACGGAGGCTCTCGAGGTGGAATTCCGAACTTCTTTCCTTACGATCTGTTCTTGGGTCACTATGGACTTCTCACCAATGTTTGAGCCATGCAGGAGGAACTTGTTCGCAGGCCTCGTTCTCGCTCCTTGGTGGGTGATGATGCGGGACCGTCAGAACCTGCGCCTATGGCTGCGTCCATTTCCGCGTCTGGTGGGACCAGAGCGCCCGAGGTGGTTCCTCCGGAATCTCCAGACCTTCCAACAGTATATGGAGGGCCTCACCTCGGGGTCCCGTCAGTACCGACTCAAGAGCAGCGCCAGGAGGTCGATCTCTGTAAGTCTCCTCTACCGGTCTCCTCGTTGTCACATGTAGACCATGACAACTAGCGTTTGTCCCTCTCTATCATACAGTTATTCGACTGGCGTGGGCCGCTGCGGCAAGACTGGTCGGGATGTCTGGTGGCATCCCTCATAGTGGCATGCCGTTGATGGTGGCGATAGTCCCCCCATCTCCTCAAGCTGCGACACACATCATCACTAGTGGGACCACCGGCAGGGCCGTACCCAAAGTCATTGAGGTGGACTCCGGGGAAGAGAATCAACCGGTCGGTCCCAGTCTTGTCGCGCCTGCTTCGGTGCCAGGTGTCGTACTGGATTCAACACCGGATGTTGATCCTGCCGAGGATTTCCTGCGGGCGTATCCCGCGTACAAGCCTGCCAACCGCACAGACTAGGAAGAAACGACCTCCAACGAGGAAGAAAACAACATAGTCCGCTGCCGGTCGTGGAAGCTGATCACGTGCTTTATCAAGGACACTCCCCAAGCGCAATGGCTGGCCGAAATGGATAGGATCTGCTCGCGGTTGATCGAACTGTGTGCTGGGGGAGTGGATGCCCAACGTCCTCACGCACTCATCCGAGATCTTATGGATGAGAAGTTCCGGGAGAATGATCGTGGGCTCAGCGTGGGCTGGCAGCGGAGGAAGGAGACCAGTATCAAGAATCTTCAGGAGGCTGAAGGTGAGGTTCAACAGATGCCGACCCGAGCAGACGAGCTTTCAACCTCTCTTGATGCACAATCTGAGCTGGTCTCACGGTTGAAGGCCCAGCTGGCAGAGGCAGAAGAGCATATGAGGCAGACCTCTGGAGAGATGGCTGTCGTTCAAGCTGGCATGGAGAGGGCCAAATCCAGGACTGACGAATTGCACCCCACCGCTGCAGAGGAGGAGTGGGAGCTGATTCAGCGGCAGCAATCCTTGGATGCCACAATCCAACGGGTGGAGGAGATGCAACGCTCTTTTGACGGGGTTAACCCGTCCATGAGGGGAGTCGACCCCCCGAGTATTGTAACAAACCCAAAAACCTTTTATTGGTACTTTCTTGCTTCAAAATTTTATCTTTGTTTTGAATGCTGTAGCGCGCACGATTTCCACTGTTGAATTGCCTTGTTACATCCCTACAATGTTTGGGGGACGTCCGACGACAATTCCCCAAGCCCACGTGGGTCGAGCCCAATGTCCGGGATTCGGATTACCAGTCCAGATTTCTGAAAGACGGGAGAGGCTTGATGGGGGAAGGAACTCTCTGGATAGCTGAATTACTGTTTCTTCAACGTGCTCTCATGCACGAACGGGGCAACGCCAGGGGCGCTGAAATCGGTCCAAATAGATGAAAATGGGAAGTGTGAATCACAATACCCAAGATTCGGAACACTGTGGGGATGGAGTGACAATAAGGGACAACCGTTAACCTTGGTGGAGAAGCGGTACCATTACTGCGTTAGCCTGTAATGGGGACAACAAATGAGGGTCGACCGTTGACCATGTTCAAAACACGGGACCACGTCACAAATGTTGTTGATCAATCCTTCGGGACGTTGGCCCAGGAAAGTTGGCGGACCATAGGTCAAAAATCCATACTGTTAGGGGGTCCTTCCAGACATGACCCGTCTTCCGGAACGTTGGCCTAGGACGGTAGGTGAGCCGATGGGGCATGAGACCAGGCCGTTAGGGGGTCCCGTGAGACATGAAAGGGGAAGAGGGTCCGAATAAGGGGCATGCAAAGCATGGAATATGGAGTGATGGTCTGTCCGAACAGAATCCAACACTTAGGTAGTTACACCACCTTGGTGGGAGTACGCCAGATGGGCGCATCGGTTTGATCATGGATCATTCCTTCTTTCAGACAGGGCCTCTCTGGCTAGGGGATCTGTCACTCCCCAGTGGGATCTTGGGGCATCCTAAACTTGTTCAGGGTAGAACCGCAGTTTAATGTCATGCATTGAGGACACCTAGACTCCTGTTGTTTAACGTCATACGAGAGGATGTGGAATAAAAGGGAAGGAAGCGTGTGGTACGGTTGATATGAAACCGACGTGAATGAGGACTTGGAGTCCAAATCATACCACATACCCCCGAAGGAAACTCTTTAGGTTGAGGGACAAAGAGTGAGGATTGGACTAGGCCCGAAGCAGAGTGGTCGGGTGTTCCTACATACCCCATGAGGATGGGAATCAAGACATACATAGTTCTGGAAGCGCATTTTAATGTCATGCAGGATGAGGAGAAGCCTGACCATGTTGGTACACATCCCGCCAAAACTACTAAGCCCACGTGAGTCGTGCTCGATGTGGGAAACAAGCAGTAGTGATAGGAATTTCCCGACACAGAAAGGGGCAGGTTAGGGAAAAGGGACGCTCGGTGAATACTGGCCCAGTGACACTAACATGATCATTTAGCGCAACTAGATGCGCGAAGAGAAAGAGCCGAGTATAATGGAATTCCACTTGAACATGAGGAAGTGGAAATGTGTGAATCATGGAGCTCGAGATTCAGATCACGATGATGGTGGCGTGACGACGGAGGATAACTGCTGACCGTATTCGCAACACAGCATCCTTTCGCGTTAGCCTAGAATGGGGACAGACAAATGAGGGTTGACCGTTGACCATGTTCGAAACACGGGACCATGTCACAAATGATGTCAAGTATCCGTAGGGACGTTGGCCCGAAACGATTGAAGGGCCCTTAGGTCCAGCATTCATGGAGAGCCCTTAAGCCTAGTATCCATGTCATCCTGGGGTCCTTTTGGATGTGGAGGAGGATGAGGATCCAAATAGCGAGCTCACGAATCTTTGTCGTGGGACGAAGGGAATGCCCGTATGAAAGTCCCACACTTCGGGTTCTTTGTCGAAACACATCTGAATACGACAACGAAACGTATTAGAGACAGGGAGCAGATTCCTTTCCCTTGGGGAGATCCTAGTTTAGGGTCGTAGAATTCGGACCATGGATGGGAAGAGACATAAGAGGCACATGGTAGAGTAACTCAAACACCTGATGTGAATGAGGACACAATCTCATACCACATCACACGACCTCCTTAGGAGAGGTTTTTTGGTCAAGGGACCAAAAGCGAAAGTTAGGCTGGGCCCGCGGGGAAGTGCCCGGGTGCTCCTACGTATCTCATAGGGATGAGAATCAAGCCTTACGTAGTTCTTGATGGACCTTAGACCATAAACGGGTAAAGGGAGCAGGGGACGCATGGCATCAAAACCAGACGTGAAGGAGGACCTAAGCCCTACTTACCATGCATTCTCTGGGGAAATGCTCGAGTCAAGGGACCGAACACATAGGTTAGGCTGGGCCCGTGGGGAAGTGCCCGAGCGCTCCTACGTATCTCATAAGGATGAGAATCAAGACACACGTAGTTCTAAAAGGTGACATGGTAGGATACCAGTGTCAGGGGAAAAGGGGAGTGCGGGCGTGGCCCTTGCACTAAAAGAAGCGGAATTTGATGTATCTTGTTTTTTATTTTAAGGTGAATGGTTTTTTTGTGAAGCTACAGGCCTAGAATAGAAGGCCATGATGTCACCACAAGGATCAAGCCGTGATGGGCATTGACAAATGGCATGGCACGTGACCAATACCCAACGTGATGTCCTCTACAACGAGGTCACGACAATGCAGTGCCGTTTTTCGTCGTGCGGCCTGGACGATAATGTCACAGTTTAGGGTCATATGATAGGACCAAGCATGCATTTTATCTTCATGCAGCGCAGACGTAGCAGAGATGATTCTAGGCGGGAAATGTGCGCAGTGTTATAAAACACAATTGACAGAGACATGATCCCACATCAAATTGTACGCCATTCGGATAAGGAAACCTTAGGCCGAGGGGCCTATATAGAGGTAAGAGGTGAAACCAGGGGAGATACTGGCTCCCTAAATGGGATGTACCCGAAGAAAGGGCATTTGGGCGGTCCTACGTATCCCGTGAGGATGGGAATCAAGCCACACGTAGTTCTGAATGGATCTTAGTTTATGGTCTTAGAGCTCGAACCATGGGAGCCCCGAAGGATGCCATATTGCAGCTCTGTCCCCCTGACATGAAAAGGTGCACTGAGGGATAGCGCCAACATTCGAGTACTGAAGGGGCTAGCGTGACGACAGAGGATTACTGCTGACCATGTTCGCCACACATCACCCTGTCGCGTTAGCCTGAAATGGGGACAAACAACTGAGCATCGACCGCTGACTGTATTCGCAATGCGGGATTTTATCGATTTTTTGTCCAAACCCCTCGGGGGCGTTGGCCTGTAACGGTAGGAGAGCCCTTGGGTGTTGTATCCAGGACGTTCTTGGGGGTCCCTCCGGGTGTGAAAGGTGATGGAAGCCCAAATTGAGGGGAACACGAAGCTTGACAAGTGGAAGGGACTTGATCAAGTTGAATCTGACACTCTTGCTCCTAGACCAGAGTACTCTTAACACAAGGGTGAACCACTGCAAGGGGTCAAGAGACTCAACTTGAGGGTAACCAAGAGATGGCGGGTTCCCGGGGAAAGGGGGCATGGTGCCCAAAACCTTGTATCATAACTACATATCCCCCTCCCGGAGAGGGATAGAACAAGTGTCCTAGGTGACCGAGAGATCAGGAGATCACTAAGAGGTGGGGCTGGACCCGAATCCTAGACATTCAGGTGGTCCTACGTATCCCATGAGGACGGGAATCAAGCCACACGTAGTTCTGAAGGGTGCCTTTTAATGTCATGCGGGACAAGGAATAGGAGGGATAACTCTCAGTACGGGGTGCGCGTGGTGCAGCTATTGAAAAACCGACGTAAATGAGGACGTAGTCCTACACTACGCCACGCGGTACCGTGGTCGGGGTCCCAATGGAAGGACCCGAGAGGCGAATTAGCTGAACTCAAGCTGGACCCAAAGACAAGGGGTCTGGGCATTCCTATGTATCCTATCAAGATAGGAATCAAGCTGAACGTAGTTCCAGATGAGAATCTTAGTTTATGGTCTTAGAGTTCGGACCATGGATGGTGACAACTCCCCGAGTAAGCACATATGTCAACCCAATCCCTAATCCCATGTGTGATAAACTCGGTGTGGGAAACAAGGGGGGAAGATCCTTATTGCAATACTTGGGGCATCCATCAAAGGGGAGTCGGCAGAGAGCCCCGAAGGAAACCTTTGACGCAGCTTGTTCCCCCAACGCGCAGACGTGCACGGAGGAAAAGTACCAAGAGTCCCGAGACTCTACTTGGACATGATGAAGTGATGAAGGGTGTGAATCGTGTACCCGACATTTTGGGCTTAATGGGTTGGCGTGGCGATAGAGGAAAACTGTTAACCATGGTGGAAACACAGCGTCCATATCGCGTTAGCCTGAGGTGGGAACAACAAACGAGCATTGACCGCTGACCATATTCGCAATGTAGGATTTTATCGATTCGCTGTCCGACACCCTCGGGGGCGTTGGCCCGTAACGGTAGGAGATCCCTTGGGCGTAGTATCCAGGCTGTTCTTGGGGGTCCCTCCGGGTGTGAAAGATGATGAAATCCCTGATTCAGGGATACACAAAGCCTGGAAAGCGGGTGCGGACGTGTCCGAGTAAAGCTTGGCGTTCCAGGTAATAAACCAGAGTACTCTTAAGCACATTGGTGAACTGCCGAAAAGGGAACGACGAAACAGATCAGTAGAGGGGGTGGGGGGCACATGGCGTGGTCATTACGGGACCGACGTGAATGAGGACGTAGTCCCACACCACACCATATAATCCTCTCATGAAGGAGGGATAGGCCAAGGGGACAAGATGGGATGAAGATTCCCGAGAGATGGGGCTGGACCCGAATCTTGGACATTCAGGTGGTCCTACGTATCCCATGTGGATGGGAATCAAGCCACCCGTAGTTCTCCAAATGTAGTTTAATGTCATACGGGACGAGAAGGGGAGTAATATACCCCTAAAAAAGGGATGTATACGGTATGGCGAAGAAGCCGACGTGAATGAGGACGTAGTCCCACACCACACCGTACACTCCTATAAGAGAGGACCTGGGTCGTGGCCTGGAAAGGCCAAGGTGCCTGATGGTTAGGCATTGGTCAGGAAGGCCTGACCTGCTTGTAGTTTAACGTTTTGCAATGAGGACGAGGGTCGGGGACCCGAGGAGGCCAAGGTGCCTGAGACTGGGCCTCATAAGGGGAGGCGTACGACATGGTACATGATCCCGACGTGAATGAGGACGTAGTCCCACACCACACTGTACACTCCGGGTAAGAAGTTGGGCGAAGGGGCCCGAGAAGGCCAGGGGGCCTAAGGCCAGGCATCGGTCAGGAAGGCCTGACGGGTCTGCAGTTTAACATCTTACATGAGGACGGGGGTCGGGGACCCGAGGAGGACAAGGGGCCTGAGGCTGGGCCTCGTAAGGGGAGGCGTACGACATGGTACATGATCTCGACGTGAATGAGGACATAGTCCCACACCACACCGTACACCCCTATGAGAGATCGGGGCCGTGGGCCCGATCGCTAGCACCACCCGGGGGGAAGTTTGTCACCTCGGGATGGGGCAGAATGAATCACTGCACTCGATGTCTGGGACATCTCGGGGTGGACCTGAAGATCCAGGACACTATTGACCATGTTCGAAACACAACGTTCCTATGGTGACCCGTTATGGGAGCAACAAATGAGCATCGACCGCTGACCAAATTTGCAACGCGGGACTTGTATCGGCTTGTTGCTTGGAAACCCTCGGGGGCATTGGCCCGTATCGGTAGGAGAGCCCTTGGGCGTAGTATCTAGGCCGTTCTTGGGGGTCCCTCTGGGTGTGAAAAATGATGGAATCCCAGTCAAAGAGTGGGAGAAGCATAGCTGTATCCATCCATGAAAGAGGCAAACATCTCCAGGGGGGATGTGCAGTCGGGTCGAGGCTTGCTCGATGTGAGTCGGGGCAAAATTTTGCACCCTGCCATGTCTTGACCCGAGGGGCAGATTTTGGCTTTTGGGCTGGGCCAACGGACAAAATGTCCAGGAGTTCCTACGTATCTCATGAGGATGAGAATCAAGCCATACGTAGTTCTTGAAGGCCATGCAGTTTAGCATCATGCGGTGAGGACGCGGGAGGATAGAAGAACGGGAGTGGGAACATGGTGCGAACCTTACAATCCTTGTGCGTGCGGGGTTGTATAAGCAGGGCCAAGAAAGCCTACTCCCTGCTACACAAAGATCCTCCAAGGAAACTATTCCCAGGGGGGATAGTGGAAGAGAAAATCTTGGGGATGGGCTCAAGACGAGGCATCCGAGCTTTCCTACGTATCCCATGAAGATGGTAATCAAGCCACGCGTAGTTCTAGAAATGCAGTTTAACGTCATGCGGGACGATGAGAAGCATCTCATTTGGGGATATGTACGGTACGACGAGTAATCTGACATGAATGAGGACGTAGACCTACACTATACCATATAATCCCGCGAGAGGGTAAGTCGGGAAAAAAACTAACTTGCGGTTTAACGTCTCGCGGTGAAGACGGGGGGCCAGCGGCCCGAGGAGGCCAAGGGGCCTGAGGATGAGCCTCGTCCAGGAAGGCTTGACTGGCTTGCAGTTTAATGTCTTGCAGGACGGATGGGGGCCGGGGCCCGAGGAGGCCAAGGGACCTGAGGCTGAGCCTCGGTCAGGAAGGCCTGACTGGCTTGCAGTTTAACGTCTTGCAGGACGAAGATGCAATTTATGGTCGTGAAGGACTTTACAGTTTAGAGTCATGTTGGACCATACTGTGCAGTTTAAGGTAATGCGGGACCGTTTCACAGTTTATCGTCTTGCAGGACGGAGATGCAGTTTAACATCATCTGGGACCATTTTGCAGTTTAGGGTCGTGCAGGACCCTTTTTCCCTAGGCAAAGTATCGTTTGAGGAATTTGGCATTGGTGGGAGGGGTTATACTCTCTCCATCTGTGGTCACCAAGGAGTATTCTCCATTGGGGTAAACCTTATGGATGATATAAGGCCCTTCCCATTTGGGTTCTAATTTGGGTGGTTTCCTACCGAGAATCATTGGCGCTCGAAGGGCCAGTACCAGGTTGCCCTGTAGAAAAGAGCGAAGATGAACCTTCTTGTCGAAGGCCCTCGCTATCTTATCCTGATTCCTTTCCAGATTGTGCAGGGCACAAAGCCGGTTCTCGTCCAGTTCTTCTAATTCGTCTAGATGGATCTCGGCTACCTCATCTGATGTCTGGTGGTCATAAACTGCAGTGCGTAACGATGACAGCTGGATCTTAATGGGTAGGACGACCTCATCTCCATACACCAGGGAATATGGGGTCACCTGGGTAGAGTTGCGAGTCGTCGTCCGGTAAGCCCAGAGGGCGTTGGGGAGCTTGTCCGGCCAAATTTTCTTGTTCTGACCAACCATCTTCTGCAGAATGTTAGAGAGTGTCTTGTTGAACGCCTCGATCTTTCCATTCACCTGCGTGTGGTAGCGGGAGGTATGGTTCGACCGGATGTCGTACTTGGCGTACAATTTCTTCAATTCAGCTGCTCAGAAGTTGGTTCTGTTATCGGTGAGGACGACGTGAGGTACCCCAAACCGGTGGATAATGTTGGATCTCACAAAGTCAATGATGGAACGGGCCTTGACCTCTTTGAGCGGAACTGCCTCTGCCCACTTGGAGAAAAATCTGTAGCAGTCCGGATGAACCTACAATGGCGGGCTGTTGCTGGTGGATACGGTCCCACTACATCAAGTCCCCATACCACAAATGGAAAAGAGTACTTGGTGGGGTGGAGGGGCTCCGACGGCCGATGCAAGAAGTTGGTGTGTACTTGGAACGCGTGGCATCTCCTGGCGTATCCAATACAATCATGGATCATAGAGGGGAAAAAGTAACCCAATCTCCGGATTTGATGGCATAACTTCGGCCCAGCTTGACGGGTGCCACAGGAACCGGCGTGAACCTCTTGCATAACTTGAGGTATCTCCCCTCCATGGATGCAACAGAGGAGGACACCATCGAAACGCCGCTTATAAAGGATTTGTTCAAGACTGGGGCCGCTCTGGAGGGTAAATTGCAGCGCGCGGTGTCGAATTATCTCGCGCTCGGCCCGATCGTCTGGGAGCTGACCATTTTGGAGATACTCGACAAAAGGGGCTCTCCAGTCGGGGGTGGTTTCAACCACTGCATCTGACGAACCCCGGGCCCCTAACGTGGAGGGTCCGGCGGTGAGATGACTTACCCGCAGACCATCATTGTCCTCTTGGGTGGCGGGGGCAATGACTCTCCGGTGGGCCACATTTATGATCAAATCATCTTGCTTGGGTTCTGCGAGCGACGCGGCTAAGCCAGCCAGGGCGTCTGCTTGGCCATTCTGCGACCGTGGGACATGGGTAACCTTTGGTCGAGAAGAGAACTGGGCCATTAGGAGGAGGGTGTACTCCAGCAACGGTGCGAGCTCCGGCTTCCTGACGACGTAGTCGCCATTAACCTGTTTGATTACCAGCTCAGAATCTCCCTTCACATGTAGATGGGGCACATGGGTCTCAAGGGCCAACTCAAGGCCGGTGATGAGAGCTTGGTACTCTGCCTCATTGTTCGTACAGCCTTCTGAGAACAGGAACGAGTATGGAAGGGTGGCTTCCACCGGGGTAATGAAGACAATACCCAGGCCCACTCTGTTGAGCTTGGGATCATTGAGCCTCCTACCAGTGGGGCTCCGGGAGGCGCCGTCAAAATGGATTTGCCAACACGGGACAACATGATCGACTGAGAAGATCGTCTCATCAGGGAAATCCAGGTCTAGGGATTGATTCGCGGAGGTTGGATGGGTAGCTAAAAAGTCTGCCAACACCTGTCCCTTAATTGCCTTCCGAGGTACACACCTGACATCAAACTGCTGGAGGATCATTTCCCACCGTGCTAGTCGGCCAGTCAGCCTAGGGCGGTTCAGGATGTACTTTATTGGGTCTACCCAGGAGACCAATTGCACCTCGTGGTGCTGTAGGTAATGTCGCAAATTCTGCACGACGAAGACGAGCGCAAGACAGCTCTTTTTGATAGGGGAGTATCTAACCTCCGTATCGAGAAGCATGCAGCTGAGATAGTAGAGACTATTCTCAGTACCCTCGTTATTCTTCTGGGTGAGCAGCGCACCAAGGGATCTCTCCAGGGCGGTCACATAAAGGACCAGCGGCTTTCCAGAGACGGGTGACATCAAGACCGGAGGTTGGAGAAGATACTACTTGATTTCCTCGAAGGTGGTCTGACACTCCTCATCCCATTCGTAGGCGGAACCCTTCTTCATGATCCGGGAAAAGGACTTACACTTTCCGGCCATATTCGCGATGAATCGGCGTATATAGGCTAAGTGGCCTTGAAGGCCTCGAAGCTCCCGAATGTTGCTCGGGGGAGGCATTTGGTTGATGGCCTTGATCTTCTCTGGGTTGATCTCGATACCTCGGTATCTGACAACGAAACCTAGAAACTTCCCAGAGGTGACCCCGAAGGCAAACTTCAGCGGGTTCATCTTCAGGTGACGGGAGCGGAGGAAACCAAACACTTTCTCGAGGTCTTTGAGATGGTCCTGGAGCTGACATGATTTGACTACGAGGTCATCCACGTAGCATTCCACCAATGTCCTAAGAATCGGCTTGAATATGCGATGCATGGCCCTCTGATAAGTGGCACCAGCATTTTTCAAACCGAATGGCATAACCTGGTAGAAAAAGGTACCTTGGGGAGCTCTGAAGGCAGTGGACTCCTCGTCTTCGGGGACCATCTGGATCTTGTTATACCTGGAATACCCATCCATGAAAGAGAGGGCTTGGAACCCGGCCGTGGTGTCAATCCACAACTCCATCACCGGGAGTGGGAAGTCATCCTTTGGGCAGTGGCGATTAAGATCGCGGAAGTCGATGCAAACCCTGATCTGCCCATTTTTCTTCCTGACTGGCACAATGTTGGAAAGCCACTTGGGGTACTGGACCTCCTTAACGAAGTTGGCTTTGATTAGCTTGTCAACTTCGGCCTCAACCATAGCACCATGAGAAGGGTGCATCTTCCTGGGAGGCTGCTTAAACCCACGATGTTTTGCCGGGAGGCCAAAACGGTGAACGAATACCTGGGGATCTAGCCCTGGAATCTCGTTGTAACTCCAAGAAAACACATCACGGTGCTATTTGAGGAAGTCTACGTACTGCTGCCGCTCCTCGGGGGACATGGCTGCACTGATCAACGTGGGTTTCGGATCTGCCTCGCTACCAAGGTTCACCTGTACCAGTTCATCAACCGTTGTAGAGATGCCTTCTTCAAAGGCGGGGGGAGCATCCTCCAGGTCTTCCTCCCAACCCGTGGGGGGACTTCCCGCGATAGAAGATACTTCTGGGCTATCAACATCTGAGGGGAAGCTAGTACCGGCTTGGGCAGCAGCGTTCATCACATCGGGAGACTCGCTTGCCATCGAGACCATAGCAATGAAGGCAGTCGACCCTATCCCATCTGGCCTTCGGCCTAAAGGGCCACGTTTGATGATATCAAAGCAGTGGTGACGTGTCGGCCTGAGTTGGTTAATTCCAGCCCGGCGGAAGAGACACGTATGGCGCACCGCCGTTGTCATAAGCTTGACATCCCGGTACCGTACAGGGGTCGGAGGTTCCGGGATGACTTGAGCCTGGTTGATGTAGGAGTATGAGGTGATTTTCCGTCGTCGCTTGGAAACGGGAACATGCCTTCCTTGTGTACCCAAAAAAACAAAACATTTCCCCATGTCGGGGGTCATGGCCTCCAACCGGTGGATCGGGAGGATGTAGGTGTCATCCATGCTTTCCCAGGGATCACTTGTGACCGGGGCGGGTTCATACTCGCTTACTAGGATTTTCTTATCCTTACTTTTGTAATAACCCGCATCCAGAGAGCGGGCCTCATAAGAAGTAAAAGGGGACGTGTCTCCTTGGAGCACGCCTACTCGACCGTTGAGCGAGTATTTGAGGCACTGGTGATACGACGAAGGGACCACTGCATGCAGATGTAGCCATGGCCTACCCATCAATGCGTTGTAGGAGGTGTCCTGAGAGACAACCATGAACTCGGTGCTGGAAATTAAGCCACCGAACTGAGTCTTCAGGAGGATCTGGCCAACTGGGGTTTGCTCTGTCCTGTCGTACCCCTAGATCCTGAGGTCAGAGGGAGTCAAATCACCTTCAGAAAAACCCAGCTTTCGCAACGTCCGGGTCAGAATTAGATTGATTCCGGAACCCGTGTCAACGAGGCAACGACGGACTTCCACACCATTGAAGTGGCCAGTGATGTACAACGAGCGAATGTGCCCCTGTATAGGAGGGTCCTCATCTTCACCGGAGAACGAGATAACCTCCTGACATTCGGCGTTTTCAATTGTCTCAGTATGGAAGGCTTCTACAGCTGCTACCTCCGTCTCAAACTGGAGGGGGCTCTTTAGGGCCTCGGCAAGTGCCTCACGCATTTCGGATGACAGGCGGAGGGCCTCAAGGATAGAAAGCCTCACCGGAATGCCGGCCAGGTGCTTCAGGACATCATACTTTCATTCCAAATGCGAACCTCTGCTTACAAGAGGTTGTTCGGCATTTGGAGGCATAGCGGGTCCTGCTGGTTGAACCGGCGATCAGCTAGTACTGGGTACATCTTGCTGCCTACAAGTAGAAGCCTGGAGAGTAGTCACCAAACTAGGATCGGACAGCGGGGGCTGGCCGGTAGCCGGGCAAGACTGACTGTGATACGAACGAGGCAGCTCCCCCCGATCTAGTAACACGAACGGCGGTGGAGGTAGATCCGAGGGCGTCAGATGGGGTTGCGCGTGCTGAGACCTATGCTGAGCCTGTCGCCAGGTCTCAGTAGCGTGCACGGCTTGGAAAAAAGTGCCTTCTGATGTACCTCGATGACCGGCGCGGTTGCGATTCCGCTGACGTTAACGTCGGCTGGAAACGTTGGGGAGGTCTGCCTGGCGTTCCCCCTCGTCGGGGGTCATATAGGGCTTTACCATCTCCACGGTGTTAAGCAAAGCATACCCCTGGCTGCCGCTCAAGGAGTCATCCACCACTGGGTGGATTCTGGGAGGAATCCCCATTTTAGGGGGAATAAAGTCGCCGAGAGTGCGGGATGACGACGACACCGGCGGTGCACATTGCTTCTTCTTACGTCGCCACTGCTTGCCCTTTTGGGAAGGGGCCGACTGTGAAGACGATGCGGAGGCACCGTCTACTTCTTCTGAAGGTTACGACTGCTTCAGGTGCGCCCAGATGATTCCATGGGCACGAACGACGGTTTTTTGGGCCATCCAGTCGTCGTATTTCTGGGATCCGCAGCTGGGGACCTGTTGCCACTCGCCTTCGCTGTCGCTGCCGATCTCTGATCCTGCAAAGACACCTTCCACTTGCGCTGGTGCTGGGCCCAACTTGACTATGTTGTTTTTGACCTGGTCTTGAAGCCAGTCTTTAAACACATAGCATTGCTTTAGGGTGTGCCCCAGGATCCGATGATAAGGGCAGTAGTTGGGGTGATCGGTGAGATTCGCCTCTGCCGGCCTTCTGCACTCAGGCAGACGCACAATCCATTGCTCTAGAGCACTTAGAAAGTAGCCAGGGACCTGATTTTCGTTGAACGAATAAGTCTGTTACCTTATTTCCGGATAGGGGGCCTTGGGGGCCTGGCCCTGAAGAGGGGCTGGAGGGGCCTGCCGAGGAGGCGGCGCCTGATTGTCTCGCCTAGGTGGCGGTGGCGCATTGCACGGGGGAACCTGTCGGTTCTGAGGCGGTCACTGCTGGGTAGAAGCCTGTGCTTGAGGTGGAGGACCTCTGTGGGGTTGCAGGGGTGGTGCCACCGGTAGTAACTCCAGCTGCCTCAGGGCTTCTATTTGGGCCACCGCGGCGGGTTCAGCCCTGGCGGTCCTCCTGGACAGGATCATAGGGGGAAACAAACGTGCCTGACTGGCCTGTTGCAGGGCTCTCTCAAGGCGTTGAGCCTTATCTGAGAAATATATGAACCCTCCAGGGTATTCTGGGTAATCAGGGAGGGTACTAGGTCTGTCTTGACGTTCCCCACACACATCGTCAGTAGTTTCTCCTGAGTCAATGGCATATTGAGGGAATACGTAAGTCCCTTCCACCGGGCGATGAAATCTACAACCTGCTCATCAGGCCTTTTCTTTAACTTGAAGAGGTCTGCAATGCTGGTCTTCCGCGTGGTGGAGCTGAACTGGTATAAGAACTGCCGGCGAAGATCCTCCCAACCGGTCACCGATCCGATAGGGAGCTAGCTGTACCAGACGAATGTCGGACCTTCCAATGTCTGTACGAAACATCGGAGCTTGGTGGCTTCTTGCTGAGCCGGGGTCCCCAGCATGGGGCCACACCTGGAAGAAAAATGAGCCAAGTGCTGCGGTGGGTCCCCTGTCCCGTTAAAAGGAAAGAAAGTGGGGTTCCCAAAACCCGGAGGTGCAGGCATATCAACCACCCACACGGGATAAGGCTTACCATCCGGTGGGACCGCCACCTGCCGTGTTTCCAACGCTTCGAGGTGGGCTGTGAGCGCCGCGATAAGATCATCCGGGTGGGGGTCCCTATCTTGACGGGGATCCCTAACCATAAGTGCATTGCCAGGTTCTTCAACACGGTAGATGGCTTCGGCCGCTCGTGGGTCAACTGGCTGGACGACCCGCGGGGCAACTGGGGGAACCCGGACTGGATTCTTCAGATTGCCCCGTCGCTCGGGGGGATTTGGCGAGACGTATTGCGCCCTCTTGCCATACGTTCCGGATTCCGCCCAATCTGCGGAAGTAGCATGATCAGGGTTTCCCGAAGGCATCTCACCGGGGGAAATTGTTCCTGCCCCTACTGCCCCGTCCTGGGATTACCATAGTCGGGTCTCCACTCCGCGGCGTGCTCAGCCAAGAGTTCGTCAACTAGCCTCTTCTCCTCAGCAAGAAGCTGGCATAACGTGGCCTTCTCGGGATCTTCATCTGTTTTATGCACAGAGGCGGATGGGTTGGAATGCTTGACTGTTCCGACGTGCTCCTTACCCTTGCCGGTGTTTCGACCGAGCACCAGTGACTCGGTGGGAACGGGGAGGCCTGGCAGGTTCCTCTACTGACGTGTAACTCTCCCTGATGGGTCCAGTAGTGGCGGTACGCCCTCGGGGGGTAAGTCTCCATCAAGGAATTCAAGCTCATCTTCCTTGTCCATGACGTCGACCATGTGGACCGCGACCCCTCTCGAGGGCATGTCCTCGATGTCACATAATGAATCGGGCTGCCATCGGATAGGGTCGAAGAGGAGAGCGGCATAGTGTCCACAACCACGGACTTGCACATGGGGGGTGGCTTCCCTGACGATTCTGCGGAGTTCTTTAAAACTCTGAATGCATTTTCGTTGAAGGGAGCTCTTGCGGCCTGGAAACTCAGGGTGCTGGGCCACAAGGAGTGTGGCCGCATCGACCAGGCGACACTGCTCGCCGATTTCATCGAAGTGCTCTCCACTTCTGGGGTACACCACCCGTTCGTAACTACGGAGGAAGTGTGTCGCCCATAGGGTTTGAAAAAATCACCCCACTTCTTCAGGGGTAAGAGACTCCGGTACGCGAAAATTCAGCACCGCCGTCGGCCAGAACTTTTCCGGGAAGTAATCTGCTGCGAGAATACTCCAGAAGCTCCTGGACTCGGACTCAGGGTCTGGCCCTGTGATTCCCCACTCGTCAACCGGGGGCGGCTGAGGGACTGGTAGCGGTACCGAGGTGGAACTATGGGATAGTAAGCTCGGCGGTGGAGAATACAGCGAACGAGCTGACTGGCCGCCGAATTCCGGGCCATCCTCCGAAGAGTGAGGTGACATGGACACGATGTCACGATATGACGGGATGATAACCACAACTTCCGGAATAGGAGCCGCGGCTACCGGCGACAGGTCGTGTCATTGCTCTACCGTCGTTGGCCCCCAAAATAAATCTATGTGATCTCTGGTAGAGGTAGAGGGCGCTTCTGGTGACAAAGGCGGTGATTGTGCGGTTGAGACCTGCGGAATTCCCATGATTTCTTCCTCTTTGATGTACCTGCGGAGGGAGATGGGAATCTGGCGGACCTCAAATTCCGGGAGAATGAGTCTAACGCATCTGGTTCCTGCCCTAGTCCTTGATATAGAGGAGCAGAGAGAAGGTTCCATCGCGGAGTCGCATTCCGCTTCAGAGTCGGAGAAGCGAGCATGTTTGATCTCCACCCGGGCCTTCCCAGGATTCTTCTTTTGGCGACGACGACCCGCTCTCCTACCCCGGGGTGGCTCTTCGGGATAGGGTTGATCCCTACCAAGCAGTCTCGGGGTGGCGGTGGCGCCGTGGCGGAGAGGTCCCCCACTCGAGACAGACGGGGTGTGAGGGGCACCGGGGAAAATGTCGAAGGGTACATGGGGAGGACCTCCATGAACAACACCCATGTGGGAGGAGCCTCTGTTGGAATCGGCAGGAGCATGGGGAGGACCTCCATGGACGATACGGGCGGAGCGAGGCTGACCTTCACTCCTTGAGTTGCTGGGGTGAGGAGGACCTTCGCCGGTCGCAGAGAGGAGGTAGGGAGGGACCCCACATTGGAGAAGGACCGACTGGACGGTTCCTTCAGATCTGCGGTCGGGGGCAGGAGGATGGACTCCATACCCTGTATAGTGGGCGCAGGAAAGGATTCCGCACTGAGCGTCACTGCCGCGGGGCAGGTCTTCCTTCGGGATGGGGGTAGTGCGAGGCATAACTCCATGACGAACTTAGGGGGGTGGAAGGCCCACGACATGTGAAGTAGTGGCACGGGGAGGACCTCCGTACAGGGTGACATCACCACGGGTTAGTTCACGGCGATCACCACTTGGGCCTGCAAACCGGAGAGTCAACCCAGCCTACCCGTGGGGTGGTTGGGGTATCGATCCTGGTTGGGTGAAGGAGTTCCCCTGCTCAGTGTATGCAGGGGCTTCATGATGCACGTCGGCGGTGGCTCGAGCCACTGTAGCTGTCGACGTTGACGCGCCTGGGCGAGCGTCCTCAGCCCGGGCCCGGTGCTGACGTCAGGTCAGGCGAGCTGGTGCAGTTGGTGCGGGGACGTAGCCTGCCTGCTCTTCCTGTGGGGCCGGACGGCGGCGCTGACGCGGCCAGGTGGGAGCTATCGCCTGGAGCCCTTGGGTCGGGACCCTGAGCGGGCTGAGCCGGACGGCGCCCGCCTCTTCAGCGTAAGGCTAGGAGTCGTCAAGGCGTTCCGGAGACAGGCTCCCGAAACGGTTGAACGTTGGGGTGGGGAGCAGGGGCTCCCTGCACGGCCTATTAGGGTGGCGTCGACGGCAGGGCCTAGAGTCCTCCAGGTCCAAGCGGGCCATATCCCGAGTTGGGATGAACCCTTCTTCCTCGTACCTGCGCACGAGGTTGTTGATCACCCTTCGCTGGATGACCTCTGATGGGGAAAGGGGACATGGGTGCCCCGTATTCCGTGATGTGGCGGCCGTCGTGGCGGTAGCGGTGCCAAGTGGGGTAGCCGTGGCGGTGTAGCCCCTGCCCCTGCATGGGCGAGGAGCGGACGGTGATCGCGTCTCTATAACAGTAACCTGGTTCCTGAGAAATGAAGGGATCAACTCATCAGTACTGAGAGGAAAAGGATTGACAGCCAGTGCCCCAGCGTCCTTCCATTCTCCACGTCTGTAAGAAGGATCCACGCCAACACGCTGCAGAATGGAGTGCCCCTCATTCTACTGCCCCGACTTCCGATGAGTTTCATGACAGGACCGCTATTTGTTTGGCGGGACCAGGTGCCGGATATCTGGATCTGGTGACACGTCAATCTACTGGTGTCTCGAACGCTACTAATCTCCATATTGAGGAGAAGAAATTAACGTCGGGTTCACCATTTTTGTTTCCGATGCTTTCGCTAGGGCGCGCTCCCGTCCGTCCGTCGAGGAGGATGCGCGACGCTTTGTTTCCCTGCATTCACGCTTTCCAAAGGCGGGCGACATTCGCTCCTTATTCGGGGATGTCTTCCCCTTGATCGAAACAGGATGATGGGATGTCGGTTCTTCCTTCTGTGGATTCAACCTCAAAACTCGTCACCTAGTCCGGGTCTCCGTCATAGATTTAATACGTAGTTCGTGACACTCTTCCCAGTGCCATGTTTCCATGGACACCGGTTAATTACACTGCTTCTATCGGGACATTCCAAAGGGTCCGGTCAGGGCAGCAACCTTCAGTCGGGGGAGTAGTCACATTGAGGCATCAATAGCGTGTCTGGATGCTGGGGAACCTGGCATGTCTGTCTGTTATCCCTGGTCACAAGGCTCCTTGAGGGCGTGGAAGCCCGAGGCATCCCACATCGAGCGTGGGGAATTATATTTCATTGACACATATCTGAGGTTTTCCTCAGCTTCCCGTGTTTAACATAGGGTATGCCGCGAGTTTAACGTCTCATAGAGACGGATCAACCCAACCAGAGCATTAGCTAGGATAGATCAGATTGAGGGGTTCTCCTTGAAGGGATGTCGATATCGGGGCCAGCCCATGGGCGGCTTTGAAGAAGAGTGTACAGACATGGTCTCACCAGGATATGATGGTCCGGGCGAGAATCAGGATGGGATGTAGGTGGATGAATGAAGTATAAGGGGAATGAAATGGGACCATCGCAGGGGGCGACAGTGAAGTTGGGCTTGAACCTTGAGGAGGCTTCCTACGTATCCCCATGGCAGGGAATCAAAGTCCGCGTAGTTCGAGATGGTGCCGGTAAGCTGACATGAAGGTGGACCTTGGCTCCATGAATGTCGTCAGCGAACCAACGTGAAGGTGGACCTTGGTCCGATGGGCATCGTTAGCGTACCGACGTGAAGGTGGAACTTGGTCCAATGAGTGGTGGGCTCGAGTCTCTGGAAGGCTTCCTATGTACCATGCCTTGACATTGATCAAAGACCCCGTAGTTCAAAGGGTTTCATCGGTGAACTGACGTGAAATAAGACCCATAGGTCCACTAATGGTGGTCTTGAACCTAGGGAAGGTTTCCTACGTACCATGCCTTGACATGGATCAAAGTCCTTGTAGTTGAAAGGATTGATGGAATACAGTTTAACGTCATGCAGGACGGTAGTGAACCCTGACGTGAATAAACGACGGGCGGTGGGTGTCGGCGAACTGATGTAAATGAGGGACCTTGGTCCGATGGGAGATGGTCTTGGAAATGGCGGTCTGGCACACCGACAAGGAGACGGTCTAGGCCAATGATTGTTGGGCTTGAACCTCAGGGAGGCTTCCTACGTACCATGCCTTGACACGGATCAAAGTCCACGTAGTTCGGATTGGGGAATGCAGTTTAACGTCATGCGGGACGGGGGTGAACCGACGTGAATGAGGTCGGAACGACCGTATGGTGGGTTTGAACCTTGTAGAGGATTCCTACGTACCATGCCTTGACATGGATCAAAGACCTCGTAGTTTGGATTAGTCACAAAGGCTTGCCATCGGACTGGAATTGCAGTTTGACGTCATGCTAGACGTAGGTGGAACACGGTGTGAAATGGATGGGTGGGGTTGAACCTTGTGGTGGCTTCCTACGTACCACGCCTTGACATGGATCAAAGACCTCATAGTTCAAATGGGGCTTTGTCGGCGAACCGACGTGAAAGTGGACCTTGGTCCAATGGGTGGTGGGCTTGAACCTCTGGAAGGCTTCCTACGTACCGTGCCTTGACATGGATCAAAGACCTAATAGTTCAGGTTAGCCACAACGGCTTTCCGTCGGACTAGAATTGCAGTTTGACGTCATGCTGGACGTAGGTGGAACACGACGTGAATTGGATGGGTGGGCTTGAACCTCGTGGAGGCTTCCTACGTACCATGCCTTAACATGGATCAAAGACCACGTAGTTCAAATGGGGCTTTGTCGGCGAACCGACGTGAAAGTGGACCTTGGTCCAATGGGTGGTGGGCTTGAACCTCTGGAAGGCTTCCTACGTACCATGCCTTGACATGGATCAAAGACCTCGTAGTTCAGGTGGGGCTTTGTCGGCGAACCGACGTGAAAGTGGACCTTGGTCCAATGGGTGGTGGGCTTGAACCTCTGGAAGGCTTCCTACGTACCATGCCTTGACATGGATCAAAACCCCATAGTTCAGGTGGGAATGGGTATGTAGTTTAAGGTCATGCAGGACAAAAGGAGGCATACAGTTTAACGTCATGCTGGACGCGGGCATGCAGTTTAACGTCATATGGGACGGGGCATGCAGATTAACATCATGCGGGACGGAGACATACAGTTTAACGTCATGCTGGACGAGGGAGAAACTCGACGTGAATGAACGATCGAGAAATGTGGATTGAACCTCACGGAGGCTTCCTACGTACCATGCCTTGACATGTATCAAATTCCTCACAGTTCGCTGTGGGTGGGTGTCAGGGTCGGTGCTCACTCTAAACCCACGTGAGTCATGCTCGGTGTGAGAAACAAGAGGTTGCAAGGACCTGACGATCACGTCGCGAAGGATGCGTCCGTGAGAAACGAAGAGGGGCTTACGCGTTAGGCGGCCCATGTTGCTGGGACTTACTCCAGGATGGAGGCCCTTCGTGCGACAAAGCACGGGAAATATGGACCTTGGTCTAGTGATGGGAGGTGCCTCGTTCCCTATCACGCCCTCCACTGACCTTAGTAGTGGGGAAGTACGGAGATGCAGAGGTGCAGCCATCCGTTGGGGAACTAGGGTCACCCTTCTCCTACGAACATATGCCACTCCGATAAGGAGGATATCATCCCTTGTGGATGGGTGATTCCACTCCCGTGGAGACGAGTGGTGTAAAAAATGTTCGAGCTGGGGGGACCCTTCGTGAGGGGCACGAGGTCGGGTCATAGTTTAACGTCATGTGTTGAGGACGTGGTGCTTGGCAGTTTAACGTCCAGCAGCTCGGACGAGGTGGGTTCACTCCACACCCCTAGGACATACATAACCGGTACCCTCTGGTCCTTAGGGGAGGGAAGGTACCAGTAAGGCCATGGTTAAGGGGGGATGTGGAACGAACCATCGATGGGTCCACATTAGCATGGCTATGCGAAGAAGCAATGGCCGTTAGTGTGCCTATGCGAAGAGGAATTAGGCGAAGCAACACTACGGGTGGTATTGTCCATGGGAATTTGAAATCATATCGTGGAAACCTGGAGGGTTGCACGAGAAGAGGAATTGATAAGAAAAATAGTGTGCTTCGCGAAGTGGAGTGCCTTGGCCTTAGCATGGGGCATAGGTGTGAGTAGAAGGTTCTTCGCGAAGTGGAACAGTGTTCGCGGAGCACTGCCTCGCGAAGAAGGGGTGCCTCGCGAAGCAGGGTCCTGTGAAGTAGTGTGCTTCGCGATGTGTAGAGATCCTGCCTTAGCATAGGGATCACTAGCATGGGTTGGGTGTTTCGCGAAGCATAAATGATCCGCGACTGCCCGGGTTCCCTTGGGAATCCCCTTCCTTCGTGAATGCCCTTGAGCTTCGTGAAGGGTATCCCTCTCGGAAGAGGGGCTCAAAACAAGACAATGCAGAGGTGCCTTGCGAAGTAGAAGTACCTCACGGAGCTCATGATTCCTGGGTCAAAGAGTGCTTCGCGATTCGGGAGAGGAGAAGCCGAAAGGTCGGATTGTCCATCCTCGGGACTCAGGGGGAGTCCAGTATTTATAGGGAAGGGGCGCCACGAAGTAGAACTCGCGCGACGCCTCCGGTGCTTCGCGGTGCGCTCGCGAATGTCAACGGCGTCCGCAGAGAATGCCGCCTCTGGAACTTCGCGGCGGCTCGTGAATGTCAAATGCGTTCGCGGAGGATTACCGCCTCTAGAGCTTCGCGACGGGCTTGCGAACGTCAAATGCGTTCGTGGAGGATTACCACCTCTGGAGCTTCGCGAGGCCGCGATGGTCGGGGCACTTCGCGGCAGGGCTTCGCGTGGGTGCTTCGCGTGGGTGCTTAGTGAGGCAACGCGCCAGCCTCTTTTTTTGTTTCTTCCTTTTGTGCCATATTATTTTGGCACCAACAATATATTTTCTCACCGTGACCTGAATCTGAGGCAGAGAAGGTGGGTTGAGTACCTACAATCCTTTGATTTTGAGCTTTCCTATACACCTGGTAAAGGAAATGCAGTAACTGATGCCCTAAGCAGGAAGACTCAGACACAAGCAGTGCAGGAGGCTAGTGGTGAGTGGCAGGTTATGGATTTGTTCTCTGAGATGCATCTGGAGGTGCATGATAGACATGGGAAGACATATCTTTCCTCGTTAGCTGTGACTTCTACCCTTGTGGACAGAGTGAGGGTGAGGCAGCTATCAGATTCAGAAGGGATAGTTCTATGGGAGTCGGTGGAAAATGAGGACCCTCCTCCTGGTTGGATGATAGGTGATGATGAAGTTTTTCATTTCCATTGACGAGTATGGGTTCCAGGGTATATACATGAGGAGATGATGCGGGAGTTTCATGCTTCATCTTGGGCAGTTCATCCTGGGGTTACCACGATGTACCGAGACTTGAGACGTCAGTACTGGTGGCCGGGTATGAAGAGGGAGATAGTAGGTTTTGTTACGAGGTGTTTCACCTGTCAGCAGGTGAAGGCAGAGCACCAGAGGCCAGCTGGGCTGTTACAACAGTTGCCTATTCCAGAGTGGAAATGGGATGATGTCGCGATGGATTTCGTGACCGGCTTGCCGAGGTCACCTCGAGGCAACGACGCCGTGTGGGTTGTTGTGGACAAACTCACGAAGGTAGCCCACTTCTTGCCGATCAAGGAGACCTTCGGTGTGGACGAGCTCGAAAGGCTGTATATTCGAGAGATTGTACGTCTTCATGGGGTCCCTCGTTATATCATTTCAGATAGGGACGCCCGATTTACTTCTCGTTTATGGAAGAGTTTTCAGAGGGCGTTGGGTACACAGGTGCTTCTGAGCACAACATACCACCCTCAGACAGATGGCCAGTTAGAGCGGATGATACAGGTGCTAGAGGACATGCTACGCGCATGCGTCCTAGACTCTGGGGGATCTTGGGAGAAGCATATACCCTTAGTTGATTTTTCCTATAACAATAGTTTTCAGGAGACTATTGAGATGGAACCATATGAGGCTTTATACGGTAGGCTATGCCGATCACCTTTGTGCTGGTTAGAGGCAAGTGATGCAGCTTTACTGGGGCCACAACTCATGTAGGAGACATCTGAGCAGGTCCAGTTGATTCGGAAGTGGATGGATACCGCGCAGTCTCGTCATAAGTTTTATGCTAATCGCCGCAGATGACCTTTGGAGTTCGTGGTCGGGGATCATGTTTTCTTGCATGTTTTGCCGAGGCTGGGACACAAATGGATCAAGAGACATGGTAAGATTTCACCAAGGCATGTGGGACCCTTTGAGATTCTGGATAGAGTCGGGCTGGTTGCCTATCGGTTGTAGTTGCCGCAGCAGTACCGAGCCATGCACGACATCTTCCACGTGTCTCAGTTGCATCACTACCACTCAGAACTGTATCACACCTTTCAGCCAGAGTAGGTTGAGCTTCAGAATGATGCGTCCTTTGAGGAGCATCTGATCCGTATCATTGACAGGAGCACGAAGGATCTCTGAGGCTGGTCAGTTCCTCTCGTACGAGTGCTATGGAAGCATGGCCGAGTGCAGGATGAGACCTGAGAGCAGGAGGCCGACGTACATGCTCAGTGGCTAGAGCTATTCTGAGCCTTATCTTCGCTACCCTTGGAAGGGAAATTCGGGGACGAATTTCTATAAGGGGGGAAGTTTGTAAGAACCCGATTCTTATTTTTTAGGTACATGCTTCTTCTTTTTCCTTTTCCTTAAGTGTTTTTGAAGAAAAATGGAAAATCGGGGAAAATGCTAAATTTCGAAACTACATGCCGTGTACTTTATCCACACGATGTATACTTTTTTCCGTGTTGGGATGAGTACACAGGGTGTGTAGCCATGTCGTCCACGAAGGGTGTAGGAAACGACTACACGCCGTGTAGTGGAACCTTACACGTCGTGTAGTCAGTCAGCAGGCTTAAACAGTAAGGCGGTGGAGTCGCCGCCAACTGGGTGACAGTACACGCCGTGTACTCGAGAGTACATGCCGTGTACTCTTGTCGACGGATGAACAGTGTGACGGTGCCGCCAAATGAATAGTTAAATGAAAGAAGTACATGCCATGTACTTTGTTTTTTCGGCTTAAAACAGGCACTAGCCTCTTCATTTGGCAGAGGAGACTCTTGAACCGTTTTGGAGCCAAAGGAGGAGGCTAGATCATTGAAGATCCACCGGGCATTTGTCTGGAATCCGTTTCGGCTTCGGACAATTTCGTTGGAACCGCACGGGTAAGCCCTCTCCTCTCCTGGTACCATTCTTGCCAATTCTTCTCATAATGTATGTTATTTACGTTTGTTTAGTTTTTGTTCTTCGTCATATCTATGCCGTTATTGGGTGTTGCTGGAGTCGGCTTTCGGATATAAAGCTCATTGACGTATAAGGCATGTGGCTTGGTATTTGGTTTTCCAACTACTGTGTGTTTTGTGCGCTTTTGTGCCACAAACCCATGTTGGGGTGTCATGTGGCTAAGGCCGTTTCTATATTTAATACCTAGAATTTATTAGGTATTTAATTGTGATAATAAAATGCTGGTTGGGATCTTTGCTTGGATCCGGAACCACCCCCGGGGTGTGTTTCACTGTTTATCCATTTGGCCAGGATACCCGAGGGTATGCCTTTAAAGTAGTAATTGTAGAATTTCCTTGAGAGGAATTGCTTGTTACTGCTTGTTTACTTGTTGGGCATGGACCGGTTACCTATATTAGCCTGAGTGCATGACTATATTATCCTCAGGGCCTGACTATATTAGCCTGAGGGCGTGACTATTTTAGCCCGAGGGCTGTTGTTATTCCGCCTAAGGGAAACCTTTCGTGCCTGAGGGCTTGAATTCTGTGCCTGAGGGCGACACTTTGTATGCTTGAGGGAGAGAATTCTGTTACAATGCCTGAGGGCGAGATTCTGTATAGCATGAGGGTGTGGTTCACTATATTATCCTAAGGGCGAGATACTAGTTGGCCTGAGGGCGTGGTGATGTTGAGCACAGAATGATACTAAATTAAATAAATTAAATGAATAATAAAATGGTAATTTAACTGTTAAGTTAGTTACTCTTTAGTACTACTTAATTTATTGCATTTTACTATTTCACACTATTATTGCACGCTTACACGCAGTGGGGAATGGGCCTTTGGTGGGTTCCTATTGAGATATATTTCTCACACCCTGTTTGGGTCACGCTTTTAGGCCCAAAAAGATTATGTGGCTGCTGTTGTAGATAGGGGAAAGAGTCCCTATACAGGTACTTGACTGTTGCTGAGGAGTAGGAGGGCATGGGACCGAGCCTAGGCTCACGATGCCGCTGCCATCGGTTTGCTTTCTATTGCTGTGCTCTGTTTTCTGCTGTACTGTATTGATGTATAACATATTCTTGATAATTTCTTGGAACCTGAAACATGTAGCATCATATTTTATATACTGTTGGTTATATCCACTATTATAGTTTATTTCCGTTGTGTATGTTTACTTCTTCCTCTGTTGTCATTGAATGTTTATTCTTTATTCCGCTGTGCTACACTTTGACAAATGAGGGCATAGTTTCCCCACTATCAGACCTGGGCCCTCGCTGCTATTCGGCAGCCTCTGGCGTTTGTGGAAATGCAGTTGAGGTCACGTGGCGAACCGGGCTTG
This sequence comes from Viscum album, assembly GCA_963277665.1. Classification (NCBI taxonomy): domain Eukaryota; kingdom Viridiplantae; phylum Streptophyta; class Magnoliopsida; order Santalales; family Viscaceae; genus Viscum; species Viscum album. The sequence goes on from OY728125.1 coordinate 1,584,956,449, forward strand.
GGGAACCCATTGCGTGGCACCCGGGTCCGGGATGTTACAACAATACATATCCAAATCACATAATATAGTGGATAAAGTACTACCAATATAACTATAGGTGGATGATATTCCACCAAACCACATCTCATATACTTTCCCTTATATGGGACCATAAAAATTACATGACATAATTTAAATATTTCTATAAAAACATTCCAAAGGCCTTTTATGTTTAGATTTTAAGAGAATTAAAAAAAAATAACTAACAAAATTTATTTCATTTTAATGTAATGGAAATTTTTACAATATATAAAAAACTTCTAAATGAACAAAAATTCTTAATAACTACCTATTATTTATGTAAATAATATACTTTACCAAAAATTTTATACATTTATTATCTTCATAATCTGGGGTGGTGGAAACCCATGTAATAAGTGAGTTCATATGCTTAGTAAAGATAAACAAGGCATATATAGAGGATTTTCGTGAAACCATAGGAATATAGAAACATCATCTCATGAGATACACACTTTCACATATGATTATGAGATGATATAATTGTAAACACATATACATCATAATTTAATGTCCCGCACCTATATCCATGCATGTAATAACTAAATTTTGTACAAATATATATAAATATATTATGAGATTTTTACATATAACCAATGAATTGGAGGATGATATTGAACCCCACCTATTTCCATCCACACTTTTTAGTAATCATTTAAAATCATTAACTTATCACATTATAATTATCCCATGGAAATAATATGGTTTTCATAAAACTATCATATGAGATTTATTTTATTTTTATAGCATTAGGAAAAAATTCAATGAAAATTGGTTTCATTCAACACCTCAAAATGAACCCATGAAAAGAACATGGGTTTATATTCTTCTCAAATGGAATCATATAATGTTGTCCTTAATAATTATAAAATGGTAAACCCATGTAAGATAAATGAGTATCCAATGAAATAATGTTACTTTATATGTAAAGACCATTCAATCAGGTAATGAATATGGTATTTGTGTTATATAGTTAAATAGGTATATATTTAGGTCAATAATTTCTCCTATAAATTGATATGTAGAATCTAGATGAAGAATCATAAATAAGGGAAATCAAATATAGGGTATTCATATAGATAGGGGATTCGATGAAAAATTAATTTTATAAACCTATATTGAGTACAAAACACAAGGGCAGGGATGGGTCTTATCTATGATAAAATAAAGAATTTTTTATTCTCTTTTTAAAAAAGACGGTGTATGGTAAAATTATAAGAACATCCTAAATAATGAATAAGTTATTTAATTGGTCAAATTCTTGGATAAAATTTACTTTTTAGGATTTTTAGGAAAACCACTTTTGAAATAATAAATATCCTTTAAATTTTGAAATAATTTTAAAATATAAATTTTGAAATAATTTTAAAATATAAATTTTAAAAGTATATTTAAAATTGATTATTTTTGAAGCAATTAAAACCTATAGAGAAATCTTTATATAGTATGACAAAGGTGGAAACATGATGTGTTTGTACACGAACATTAACTAAATAATATTTTAATGCTTTCATCAAAATGAACCATACATAAAAAGTTACAAAATTATTTTAAAAAAAGTTAATGTTGTGGAAAATTATCATAATAAATTATTAATGCATAGATAAAAACCGTTTAAAATGTATCCAATGTATATTTATATGTAATAAAGTGTGGTTTTGAGTCTATAAAGAGAGATGGGTTTATTTCCCCTTATAAGAATGACTTTAGGAAAAATCTTAGTGACATGGAAATGAAATTTTTAGGGGATATATAAACAAATGAATATAAAAAGTAATAATATGAGGTTTTATAAATAACAAAAATTAACTAAATGTATTATCTTTGTAAATAAATCATGACATGAAAACTATATTGGAAATAAAATCCTTACATTTTGTGTATCATTATAATAAAAATAAATTTTTAATTATGAGATCTTATGAATCAAAATAAAATTAAAATATAAATTATATGGGTATTAAGAAAACCATGAATATGTAAAAATACATTAATTGGTAATTAGGATCACCGTTATAATGAAAATATATTTAATAATATAAAATATCTCTCATGGACTGAAAATTTAATACAATAACCCCATCAATATTTTGTTATTTTTGAGTCAAACCACCATGAGGGAATGAACATGAATAAAATATTAATATCATGAAATATAATGGAATTATTTTATTAAATAACAATGTGGAAGTATTTTCATTATGTAAATGATACCATGTTGAATAACTTAATTGAGTCTTGAGGGATTCAAATTTGAGACAAGGAACATTTACCTTCTATCCCCACATTGTTGAATGCACATTATGATCCTATAAAAATATGGATATCTTATCTGACTATTTTATAACCATATTAATATATATATATATATATATTTAAGGAATTTATTTTATTTTTATTCCCTACATGTATATTAGTTTTTAATTGTTAATTTTCAATATCAAGTGTGAGTAATCCTTAGTGTTTTGAATTAGTTTCAAAGAAGCCATATTTGTATTCATTCTTATTCCAAAGTTCATCATATATAGATTAATAATTTTATAGTGGTCGATGTATTTTAATGATTCATTAGATTTCAATTTCCTTTGATGATTTCTCTCCCATTTTTCTTTGTACATTAAGTCAATATTAAGCACACATCGATGATATTCTTAATAAAAGAATGGTGTTTTATTTATTATTCAGTTAAATATTTATATATATATTTTAAAACAAAATAAAACAATAATTTAAATATTTAAATGATATTTTATGAGAAAATAATTTCCCATTTTTATCCAATATATTTATTGATGTCATAGTTCAAGTATGTGGTTAAACCAACCCAAATAAAAACATGGAATAATAAAAACATCTGAAATACGTGACCATAAAAATTAAATCACATAAATTAAATAATAAAATAAAATAACTTGAGTATAATTTTTGGGTTTATAGTATTATAGATTTTGAAAAAAATAATAAAAAATTCCATGTCTTTTTTAAGTAATGTATATTTTTTCCATTTTTAAAGAAACTCTTTTGAACATTAAAAGTCTTCAACATCTCCCTCTAATTCTTTATTTAATATACCCTTATAAATATTTCATAATTTTATTATCTTAATAACATGGGGAAATGTAAATATATGAAATGATTGATCTCATATTCTCAGTAGGGGTAAACAAAATTGATAACTATTAGATATCATAAGTGAGAATAATATGAGAATATGGGTATAATCATGATATATAAGAATGCTATACCTAGAAAATCATAGAACATAAAACATGTCATAACATCATAATTAATCATGAAAATTACCTATGTCGTAGAAAAAGTTAATACATAGATAATTATGGAACAAAGAGTGGTATAAGGAAACATCTCCTTTATAATTCATATACTTGCACCCATACATGCAAGACAACTATAACATACCCCTGTGTACATCACGATAAAAAATCATAGACTTTCATCCATGCTTATGAAAATATTATTTTTTATTTCATACAAATATATCACGGGACATTAATTTTTAAAAAATTTAATGGAGGAGGTTATAAGACCCCACCAATCATTATCCACACTTTTGAGTTCCATATGAAAATCATTCATTTTTTCACATCATAAAGAAACCGTTAAACAAATACGATTCATAATACATTAAAATGAGAATAATTAACATTTTATAACATAAAGTACTCACGGAATGAAATTTTTTATCATTTAATAAATAATAATGAACCCATGTAATGAAAATGGGTTTCATATTCTTTTTAAACATAATAACACAAATTATTTAACATTAATCCCAACAAGATAAACTGATGTAAAATAAATGGGTTTCCAATGTCATCAATTACTTCCTATATAAATATTATTCAATCAAGATATATCATATGATACTAACAATTTATAGGTAATAGTGTGTATATTGAGGTAAATAATTTCTTCATTAAAACAATGTATGGAATCCTGGTGAACACTCATCAATAAATGGAATCAAAACAAGGGTATTTATAGAGTTAATTTCTTGTAATAGAATTTATATTTATAAAAAAATAATAACTAGGTAACACATAGGCAGTAAATGATCAATTAAATTATAGAGAATAAAAATTCACATGCCTTGTGATGAATGTATGTAGATGGTTACATTTTATGAATATCCTCTATCATGAATAATATAAGTCAAAGGAAAATTACTTGGATGAAAAATAATTTTTTGGAGTTTTAGGAAAATTACATTTTAAATAAGAAATATCCTTGATATTTTGAAATAAATTTAAAAGATATATTTTATATAACTATGGGTAAATATAAATTTTAAAATCATAAATAGCATAAAGTTAAATATTTATAAAAAATGTAAAATGTGTTAAAAATATGTTTTTATATATAAACATTAAAAAGTGAATATTTTTACATTTTTTAAAAGAACCATATAGAAAATGCAAAAATTATATTTAAAACATTATAATGAAACTAATGTTATAAAATTTTACCATAATAAATAATTGAGGTATTAATGGGAACACATTCAAAAGTATACAAAAATGATATGTAAAAAGGTACGGTTCCTGATTTATAAGGATAAATATGTTTGGTTCCACATACTTATGCCACATTTTGTAAAATATCAATCAAAGATAAATGAATTTTTTACATGAATTGAAAATACCAATGAATGTATAATTAAAATTATTAGATGTTTTATAATTGAAACAAACTATTAAGAAATATTATCGTTCTAGAATAATATTTACATAAAAATAAGATTGGAAATGAACCGTAATGCTTTGAGTAACAATTTAATCAGCACCCCTTTTAAACATTAGCCTAATTGGAATCAAAATTACTAAAACAATTATATGATACGGATCTAAGAAACCCCACTAACATGGTAAAATAAATTCACTAGATATTAGGTACTCTGTTCCAATGATAAAATTCTGTATAGTAGGAAATATCTCTTAAGGTGTAAAAATGTGAGATATGGAACTCTTACATATTTTTAAAATTCTCTATAAAACTTTAATGAGATAATGAACATGGAACAGAAAATTAAATAAATGAAATCTAGGTAAATTATGATAAAAATGATAATGGAGAATTATTTTTACCATGAAAAATGATCCATGATATATTAAATAATCAAGTCTCAATGAATTCAAATTGTAGACATAAACCCCTTACCTAGTTACACTAGTTAGTCAAATTCACTCTATGTCCCTATACGACAAATAGAATTTCATAATGACTTATTTTAGAAACTTATTCATATACATAACCTTTTATTCAATTAATTTATAATTATTCCATATGAGTATATTAGAAATTAATTATCTATATTTAATATTAGGTGTGAGTAATCTACATTGTTTTTTTCTAGTTTCCTAGGAACAATATTGTAATATTTTCATATTCCACAGTAAATTAATACAATATCATCAATGGCACTAATAATTATAAATTTTAATATTTATGATGATTCTATTTACATTTATAAGTGTTCCTCCGATTAATCATTAATATTAAATCGACAATAAGCAACCTTCAGTGATTTTATTAACAAATGAATGGTGTTTTATTAATTATTGAGTTAAATACAAATTTGTCATTTAAAAAACTGAAACGATACCTTTATTTACTTACATATAATATTTATTTCAATAAAATACATTCCCATAGTCACCAATCATATATATTCATATCAATGATCATGTAGGGGGGTTAAACCAAGTAAAAAAGGAACATAACATTATTAATGGTTTATTATGAGGGATTTAGATATAATATCACTATACCGGATGAATAATTATAATATTTATATTCTATTATTGTATTATATATGAATGGTAAATATTTATAAGTGTTATATAATATATATGATATAATTTCATCGTATCAATAATTAATTATCATCCTAGCATGCTCTTTTAAATGGATGAATTTAAAAAAAATTTATTTTTCATTTCATTAAAGTTAAATCCAATTTTACGTTCCCATACCTCAATAATTTCATGAAAAAAATATTTATCCCTTAAACCCAACCTCAAAACCATCCACGAGGGGTGGTAATGAATGAAATAATACATCACTCCATTGAGGCGGTAGTCTATATATATGCATGATTGATGATTTAATTTTCCATAGAATGGGAAAAATGAATTAATATGTTTTATAATTTAAGAATAAATAAATTTCCTAAATATAATAATTATATTTTAAATTTTCATATAGGATAATCCATTAATGGTGTGTATGAAAAAAAATATTTCATTAAGGTAATAGTTCACACAATGCATAGTTAACGGTTTTGTTTTTCTTAATAGAAAAGGGAAAAATGTGGTTAATTATTTTAACAACATTATAATTCCATAAATATAGAATACTCATACTATTTTAATAATTTTAGTATTGTGTAATGTAATTTGAGGAATAAATAAAGCACACAAATTGATAGAAATGAGAAAGGGGTCGTTAGACAGTTATACAACACTATTAGTACTATATCCTTTGTGGTGAGGGTTAATCATTTGAGTTGTAGTATTTTGAGAAGACGAGAACACATTTAATGAGGATACAAGTGTTTAAGATATTTTATTGTTTAGTTCAATTGTAAAATTGGGGTATTTCGTGAGGGTATGTGACGATAGGAGATCCCTTTTTACAAGTTAATGTGGATAATATTTTTTAAATACCCACAAATGTTTAATAATGGGATGCACCTATAAACAAAAGTGGATCCAAAAGATAGAAATGTTTTATAGAAGATGTAATAAGGTAGATAAATTCCTCAAACACATATTCCAATATATTTCTTAAAATTTATTTAGGACTTTTACTCTTAGATTATTTACATTTACCATTTTAGTTTTTATGCGGTAACTAGTTTTTACATAAGTAACTTATACGTTATGCTTAAAAATAAAATTTTACTTGTTATAAAATTATGAAATATTGATTCTAATTTTAAAATAATTTTTTTCATAATTTTTTGAATATAATAAAAACTAATTTCAAAATAATAAATGTATAGTGTATTAAAAATAATTTTGTAAATATGTAAAATATGTTCTAAAATTTAAAATATGGATTTATAAATTAAAACAATGTATAATGATATAATTTCACTTATAAAATTATTATTTTTTCTTAAAAAATATGTAATTTACAATTCATAGTTATATACTAATAATGTCGATAAATCCATGTTATTAATAAAAATTGTTTTTTACCCTATGCACCTAAAAATATCTTTATTAAAAATATCTCTAAAATTAATACAAATATAATATTGAAATTTTTAATAAAAAAATGTCATTATGATTCCAAAATTAAAATTTTAATATCTATAAATTAATTTGAAATAAAAAATAAAAAATATTATGAAAAACTACTCTTAATAATAAAATTCCATTTTTAACCATAAAGTGTTTTTATCATATATTATATATATTTCTAAATAATTGAGTAATTTGATATTATTTTATAAATATAAATATTACCTTTTATAATAAATGTTTCTCACAGATCAATTTTTTCTATTAGGTTATAATACAATACAACTTTTTAATGGTTTTTTGAAAATAACCCATTTTAAATAGTAAACAACAAAAAATAGTAATATGTAATTAATTTAATTCATTATTATATTTTAATATAAAAATTATTATATTCAGATTTTTTTTAATATATTATGATTCCTTTTAATTAGTTTTTTAAATTTTCTAGTGATTTTTCAGACACAATCTATCGATGATATTATCAATGTAAAGGATCCAAAAACTATGGTCATTAAATATTAGGTCGATGAAGTACCACCAATAAAATTTAAAATAGTGTATGAGGAATAACCAACGTAATTATAGATCAACGATCGATGTGGTAAATATATAACCAACAAGAATCACTAGTGAACAAGTTATCACCAATGCACAATAATAGAAAATTAATATTTCACCATTAATGAAATATTATAGGTGAATTAAACATCACTAGGAAACCATTTTTTGATGAATGATTCAGCACCTGTAATCACTTATAATGTTATATCTCAATATTTATAATCCATTTATCCTATAAGGGTTATGCTAAAATGGATATTAACCAAATCTAAGAATTACAAAATGATAATCCATTACTTTCCTAACTTATTCATAGGCTCTATATTGTGAAAGTTATCTATAAGACACATCAATAAGCATATAATGTCTTAGAATAAACAAGGAAATACTTTTCGGGATTTAGTTAAAAATATATATTTCTTATCTTAATGGAAATTTTCCTCAGTGAGCATGTTGATGATACACATCAATTATAGGACAACTCAAAGGTCTGTTGAATCTTAATAAAATCATAGGAAAAAATGAATTACTTTTAATAAATTTATATTTCATGAGAAAACAATTTTAACTTCTTTCATTTAATAATAAACATACCACACTCATAAAAACTATATGAAGGATACTGATCTCCGATAATAGTATAGTCGAGTGAATCAAATTGAATGACATCATCATCACTGGATTAATAGGGAGAAATCAAGAAACACGGAAAAAATCCCTCAAAAAAATCTATAACTCACAAGATATGATGAAATAGTAAGGGAAATTTAGATTAGATACAATATAGTGGGGTAGAATTACCTAGTATGATTATGTCATCCATACTACTCTTCAATCTGCACTAAAATGGAGAAGATCTATCATATAGTGGTGATGAATAAATGGGTAAACTATGATGGGTAATTTTATGTTTCTATAAATAAAATGATAAAATAGACCCATTTTTATATAAATTTAATTAATTAATTTTTTATAAAAATTAAGGGTCACCATTGTTAGTCTAGTGGACCTACCAAGAACCTGAGTTGTGGAAAAATCATCTCAGTACAACACCAGTGGAAACTATGTGGTAGATGTAGTCTCTAATTACCAAGATAACCAAAATATGGTGGAAACCACCTGAATTCTATTGGAAAATATTCTTTTGTGACGATTTACACGTCTCAACTATTTCCAAAGAATGAAAATTTGATTCTCCAGTGACCAATTCAAATAAAAGTAGGGACCAATACAATATATTTTACTAATAATTAATAATATTAATACATAAAAATTATATGGGGTGCTACAACCTCCCCATCTTATTGTAGCTTAACCATGATGTACATCATCGAACCTCACTAGTGAAAAATTTCAATCACTAAGATGGAATATTAGACTCCCTATCACATATCTACTTTAAGAGTCACCCATTAGTTTACTACATTAATACCATAGGCACTGTCTCCCATTAAAAAATATTTTGTATTTTATATATAAATTAAATCAATCATTCCTTGATTGATGCCTCATCCTCCCTCTTGACAACATTGACTTTTATCACATGAGAAGGGTGTAAATAGTATCATTAATGTTAAGATAAATGTAGTAAAACATGTATATAACTTAATTTATAATAAATCATCAATACTTATACTATATTAATAGTCTACGCAATGACCTGTGCAAGGAATACGAACTATGGACCCAACTTTCAATACCTTATAATCTTCATATGTCCTAAATGAGGTTACACTCACAAGAATACCTACTCAGCCACACCAAACTCTAAAGAATGGAATCACTTATTATTATATAATCCCTCCATTTGTTGAGATTTCACTAACAATGTCTGGATTAAGTGAATATAATATGTCATATTCTACATGAGACTCAGTCTGAAAAGAGATGATCTTCTACCTCTGATGAGTATAGAGGTAGTCGATACAACCTATCATTAAAGCACTCAAATGGTTTCATCTGAATTAATAATTGATAACTACTATTTTAAATGTAATTTATAGTCACACTATGGTTCAACCATGGACCACTATGATGAATGATATAAATTATTATCATGTCCACCAACACTTTAAAGGTATTATCAAACTACCCATATTTTTTATTATATTAATAAATTATCAGATCCACCTACACATCATAATAAATATTTATCCATATTAAAAATAATTTTGTAAATTTTTTATCCTGATCTAATAATATTCTATTATTCACCTATTGATTAAACTAAATTTCTTGAAAACATGCCCTTTCTAACTCATTCAATAAAATAAGTCACTAAAATTGGTAATAAATGTGTGAAATTTTACAAATGGTCAATGATAACCCATACCACCTCATTTAAATGACATGAACTCATAAATACTATCATTAATTAAATGGTTACTTGATACCAATTAATCTTATGAATCGGTAGAGGATAGATAATATATACAGGTAACTAATGGTTATTCCTCACCCACTAATTTCTGAGGATTCATTAAATATCACCACTATATACCTTTTCAATCCATTCCACCAATATTGCATGAAGATTTAAGTACAAGTCTCAGTCTACCTCAAGTGAATAGATCATATTAAAGAATGTGAGTAATACAATAACTTCTCAAACATTCTCTCAAGTGATAAAAATATAAAATTAATATTGAGAATCTCATCCTAAAATAGTGACCAATCATGCAGTGCAATCCCTATATACATTTTCCCCCACAATTAAATTATTTTGGTTATAAAATTGAATCTCTCTACAATCTCAAGGTTTGTTGATGAAATAGATAATTATAAAATGTTTTATAATCCTTGATAATCATAATAATCAAGGTATGTCTCAATAAAGATTCTCATCGCCTACCATTATCTATATGACATCTTCACTAAAAAGTATCATGTCTTTATATTCAGTGCATCAGCTTTGACATTCCCAATGATGGGTCATATTAAATATAAAAAACAATGGACTGGAAGTATTCATTACACCCCCTATCAATGGTTCAGTTCATGCTAATAGAATATATAATTCTAAATCATATAGATGATATGCCCTAAAAAATCTTACCCAATAGGTTGTAATTCAAAATCATATCTTGTGAACCAAACAAACTAGATCTAGATCATTAATTGGATTTTTAAACTAATAAATCCTCATATTTAGGGATCCATAATCAATTAATTTCTCATCATGATGTTATAAATAGTCCAAGATCGACACTGATCTTGTTAAAATATATTTTATGTTCCTAATGTGTGATTTTATAAACACGTATTCCTTTATCTAGTGGTAAAAACACACTCTTTGAATAATAGGTTGGATACCAACTAATGTTAACCAAATAATACCATACATAATTATAGAATAAATAAACCATATTGAGTGAGTTATATACTGAATAATTTTTAGGTTCATAGTTATAAATATTTATTAAAACATGTTTACACAAAAAAAACCCATGTCTTCTTATACAAATTGTTTTTTTCAATGAACTACTAAAAATAAAGTATGTATTCAATATCAACTTTAAAAATCACCACACATTATTCCATCTTAAACATATCTTTTTTAACATCCTTCTTCATAACCTTTAGAAATAAAAACATAATATGTTAAATACTAAATTCTTCGTAACTGTAAACGTAGGAATTAACCATAAATGATCATAATTGATAATAAGATGATCATATCCCTAAGAGAATATAAAAAAATTACATGGATATAACATAAAATATTCATATTAAAAAACATAAATAACAAACCATATATTTTGGATTAAATATGTGTAAGAGCAGAACATATAAGAAATAAGATAATAATTAACCACAAGGCATAAGAGTACAACATAATCAATTGAATATAGAAAAAGAGTGTGGAATAAATATCACCAATATAATCATAACACATATTAAGGTTTTATACTATTTTATTCATAAAATATTAGGCTTAGATAACCTCATCGTTAAATATTGTTGTATTTGGTTAACTACCCATATACACTTTGGGCTTGGTCTAACCGCTTGTTTACCCTAGGGATTAATCTTATTGATGGTTTACCCTTTTGAACTCATGAGATATATAACCTTACCCAATGTATTTGAGGACTATAAAAACCCTAACATATAACAATCCCAACCCCAGTAACCCAAAGCCAGTGTCTAAAGTTTCACATTGGAATATGAAAAAACAAATCACATCCCAAACGATCAATCAGTTTATTAGTGCTGGAGAACATTATATAAACATTACTCTCATTTTACATTGGTATTAAAATATAAAAAATTTTAAATGTAAAAACATTAATCCCTTGGAATTTATTCAGAGATTCCTTCCACATATTCATTTCAATGGATGACAAAATAAGGGTGATATCATATTCTTATTAAGGGTTTCATATAGTGGATTCTCTCATGAGTAAATAAGGACCAAACAATATGAAACGATAAATAACAAAATAACCCCTATATTTAATCAATAACTTGTGGAAATATATGTATATGGATAATATAAATTAAATTATATCATAGAAAACAATAAATTAAATATTAATGAATGAAATTAATACTTCCAAATAACTTGATCAAGGACGTTTTATATGATACACACAAATATGGGTAGGTATGTACTAATGACCCACTTAATAAGTTTGTTTAACTGGTTTGTCTCATGATACTTATAGAATAAACGAGGGGTTATGTATAAATGGGACCCACCTATAACTTAATTTACAATGAATTCCTCATATATTTAATGATAAATATAATTCATATACAATATTTCCTTTAAAAAATATCCGTATAAATTAATGAATATGGAATATCAATGTTTCCCCATTCAAAAAAATAACATTAAAAGTAAAACAATGTATGTTGAAATTGTCTATGGTTTTATAAATAAGAATGGCCATGATACAAGTAATATTTATACAGAATTTAAATTTTATGTTTGATGAAATATGATCACAATAAACTTCATATTTTAATAGAATTTTAATGACCACATAATTTATTAGTGATAACACATGACCATCAATTCATCAGAATTAATTGTTTTTTAACAAAATGAATTCATCTGGAGAATATATGATAAATAAAAAATTAGGAATTTATCATAAATATTCCTTAAATAAATTTATTTTTGAAATAATGTCAATCTTTTGGAATAATCTAAAAAGTGTAAAATTGTAATAGCAGATGGACAATACATGAACATTGTACGTGTTAAAAAGAAACACCCCCTTTAGCATTCTGTAAGGAATGTTTAAAATTACCCATAAAAAATTGAAAAGGTTACTTTTAAACATGATTAAAAATAACGAATAACATAAAATTTCCTTAATAATAAATTTGTGATAATACAAAATTCATTTTATTATTATTTATAAAAATATACACGTTGTGGAAAAATCTACCCATTCAAAAAGAGAAAGATGATATGGTTAAAATTCAAATATTCCTTTTCTTGATTTTTGGTTCCAATGAGATAAATTTTTTAAATAAACAACATAAAATAATTAAATATAAAATTTCTAATAAGATATATGGATTTTATTATGAATATATTATGATATTAATATAATGAAAATATAATCAATCCCAAAAAAATGTATTTTAATATAAATTCGAACCTCTTTGGTTGCATTTAAATTGTAATCCCTATAAAGTTAAAACATGAATTGAATCATTAATTATAATTAATAAAGAGAGATTCATGTTATATATAAATAAAGGGTATTATATTAATCGCATAAATAATATTGTTTTACAATACTAAATTTATCTTAGTGGAGTTTGAATTGATATCAATCCCTCACACGAAATATACAATTAGGTGAATGTTCTTAAATATCATATATAATAATTTTTTTTATATTTAGATAAAAGTGTTATAAATATCTATAAATAATATATTATAATCATATATCATCTTATCACCCATTTTTTACAATAAATCATTATTATCACCATTTCATGTGTTAACTACTTAGTTTTATCATGAAAATTTCATCGCGGTTGTTCTTGTTCTTGTGCAAATGATATAGTTTCATCATATAAAAAATAATATTAATGTTTTAAATATAATATATATATATATATATATAATATGTTTATAATCATCCATGAATAAATAACATGAACAATGCATCATATCACTTCATAGAGGTGGTAGCCCACATGTACTCACAAACGATGTTATCATATTTTAATGGTTTAAAGGGTATGAAACATGAATATATATAAGATTTATAGAATAATAATTATGTTATATGTATCAAATATATTAATTAGTTTAATTTTATTACTTTCTATGTGAGGTGGTGATGGGAAAAAATTACAGAGGTTCATGCGGTGATAGTATGTCATACACATGAATGATGCTTTTGTTTACCATTTTTTGGAAAAACATATGGATAAATATAATATAATAAAATAGTAACATCTATTTATATGGTAATTACTTATTTTATTATATTGAAATTGGTATGACATAATGTTTTTAGTAAAATAAGAAGACAATATTGAAGTATTTTGTTAAAATGATTAAATATTATTTGAAAAACCTCGTAGATATCATATTAAAGAATATAAGGTTGTTACTTTTATTATAATAAAGACTATATAATGAAGATAATTATGTTAGTGAGTTATTTTTGTAGCATTTAGCTATGTTAAATGGATAAAGAGGTGTTTGGAAGAAAGGGGTGGAGGAATAATTTTATCAAATAGGCGTGTGGAACACATGTAATGTTTCAAAATTTCAAAATATTATTGTGTCGCTTCTTAGAAATAAATGTAACTGTGGGAAAATATTATCATTTTTACTATTCTAAATGACCTAAAAGTAGATGGACCACATTTCAAAAAATTTAATTTATGATTCCAAATATAGAAACCATTTTATCAAATATTATTCCTATACGATTATGAAATTAATTTCAAAATTAACCCGTAAAATATGACAAAAAATAGTTTTCATAAAAATGAATTTTTCAAGAACAAAATGATATTACCTAAAATCTATAAAAATAAATTAGTATGTTATTAATTATAGTTCATATATATAGATATATTATATATCTATTATGATTATATAATTTATTATTAGGTTTCATTATTATTAAATAATGTGTTAAAAAATAATGCATTGAAACCATTTTTTTTTAATATTATCAATTTTTACCACAAAATAATTATTCTATTATTTATATAAAATTTATAATAATTTCATGGTTTATTATAAAAATTAAAACAAACATTTATAAATAAATGTATTATTAGGTAAATATTCCACTGAAAATTATTCATCAAATATTATTTCTTATGGAAATTTAATTTTTTTAAATCATGACATAATAAGAAAAAAATAAATATATATCCTAAAAATTATAATTTTTTGTCCATTGAAAAATTAATTGTTTTAATTAAACTATAGTTTCATGAAAATAAAGTATTCACTAATTATGATTGAATCTCTTGTGTCATATTCTTCCGTCCTTCAAAACAATCATCATCGAAATTTCCATGGATATTACATTATAATGAAAGGATGGTTCTTCTTCATTATAGAATCCAAAAGTTTCCACCTTGATTCCTAAAAGAATTTTATGATTTATCTATAGTATCTTTATAATTTGATTGATTTGGTTCTATAGGTGTTGTTCTCTAAGGTCAATATTTAGATAGGCTGATCAGATAACATATATCTTGTCCAAAGTTTATTTTATCATAATTTAGAACATTAATTGGGTCTTGTATATATTTCTATAATAATGAGAATTGTATGACAACATGCACATTGTATAGGAACAATGGAATTACCCAATGTTAATCAACAACTAAAAACATCTGCTTAATTTTTAATGTTATGATGTACATGGGATTAGATTCCCACTCTTACTGAACCTTATAACACCCTTAATTATAGATACATTACTGAAAATTAAATAACTAACAATAATTTCCAAATATTTACTTTAAATATGAACATATCAATTCTTTCATTCTTTAAGTGATTTTTAATATGGATCTGAATGAAATTTAGCTCCATTTTTCCTCCTCAATATTTTTTTGGATCATTAATACCCATTTTACTAGTATCATCCCAAAAAGTTGGAATACAATACCTCATTCCATATAATACCTCATAAGGAACCATTTAAATACTTGAATTGAATCTAATGTTAGAGTAAAACTCAACCAAATGTATATAATGATCCCACATACTGATAAAGTCATGTGATAATGGGGTCAACATTCCATATAATGATTTCATATTCTATTTATATTGTCCATAATTTTGATGGTGATAGGTGGTTCTTATATTAATCTTGGTATCAATAGAGTTGTGAATAATTTTCCATTATATCAATGTAATGCTCATATCATTATTAGACATAATTGAAAGATTTATACCATGATGTATTAAAAAATAATTTATATAGAGTTGTGTGGGGTTATCAGGAGGTAAATATCCTATTATAGTGTGAAAATGTGAGTATTTGGTAATGTGATAAAAAATAACACATATAGTTTCATTTATTAAAAGAATATTTGGTAATATAGTTAAAAATTCTATAGTAATGTCATCTTTTGTCCATATATGATCAGGAATTTTTTTCATAACACACTTATTATATTTATATCATCCTAGACCCATTGAAAAAGTATTCATGATGATATATAATTAGCAATTTTACACATCATATTATCCCACAAAAAATTATTTTTAATACCCAAACATCATAGAACTAAAAGGTTCATTGTGAAATTTGATTTATGAGAATCATCTAATCATTTATTTTTAACTCATGTATGGATCGAATACATGTCCCCAACCCAAATTTTAATACACCACCTTCATAAATGATGACATACAGTTTCCCAATATTCAAAAAGTTAATTTTCTTTTGGGAAATTCTCATGATTATGATGATAATTTTTTATGTTTCCTAAAACTATGGTTTGAAATTCATTAAAAAACTGAATGTTTCCCCTTCCTTAATAATTCACAAATATGTTATTACTAAATATATCAAAAATGGTCCCTGTCAATCCACATATTTGGCAAGACTCCATGATCATTCCCTCTCAATTCATCTATTACCTTATTTTCCTTACACAGGTAAGAGTGTGTTGATAAATCATAAACAATAAGTAGCATGAGTCATTTCATTGGCCTCATGCTGAGCCCTTTCTGTGAAAAAATTTATTTTAGTTTCTTTATATAATTAAATATCTCAAATATTTCATCATAAATATAAAGTCTCAATATCATCAAGGAAAACATTATAGATTTGAACTCAAGATCATTGGTTTGATAGTTATTTTCATGAATTATCACCGACATTGACTCATAGGAAAAAACTTCATCATTTTTTATAATGAAACACTCAATTACTTTAATTGAGAATTCACTATAAATTAAAATTCCACTTCATATTGATGCCATAGTAAATATTATAGGATTTACCAATCACCCCATAAATTATTCAAAACATTCTCCACATTACATTGTCCATATAAAAATAACCACATTTGGTGCAAACAAGGATAATGAGTTAGAAAATCGAGAAAAATGTTTTAAAAATCATAGATATAGATATTTACCCAAACAATCATAGAAACAATGTTCCTCAGTTAGGGTCATCAGTATATTTTATTATTGTAATACCATTATATTTCCATGATAAAATAAAATTATTTACAATGAGATAATATGTCGATGAGAATAAGTTTTTGGGAGTAAAAAATCACATATATTAAACATACAACAAAAAACCTTTTTTTAAAATGTCTCAAAAATAATTTTCATGATATTATCATGGTCCTCATTGAAATTATATTACACCATGATATCATCAATATATAACATAATAACTATCAACATATTATCTTAATTATATGTTCATCATATCCATAAAATTAGTATGTTAATTGGTCAATCCAAAGTGAATTACTGTAAAATCATAATGTTTATAAAACATATGAAATTATATATTTTAATTATCTACATTATTTATATGTAATTGATGATACATTGAAAAATATTTAATCTTTGAAAAATATTCATCTCTTTTAAGTTTACTGAATATGTAATCATTTATAGGATGCTGATAGTTGTTTATTATTTTAATTTCATTGATTTTCTATAAATAAATATATATCCTCAAGGATCTATCTTTATTATTAACAAAAATAATATTATATCTAAATGGTTAAACATTGTGGTGTATAAACCCATTTTCACATAATTCCAATAATTGTTTCATCAATTTCACTAACCCAATTATGGCCATTGTATAGGTAGTCAATGGCATTGTTTTTTATCGCGAATCAAATCAATGGAAACTCAAAATCACACTCTGAATGATATCTCAAAAATTCATCAAAAAATACTTCATTGTATTCCTATACAATATGTATATCCTAAATTTAAATATTAAATTTAATTAATATATATTACATATACTATTCTCCCCCAAATAATCTCATTCAGATTAGATACTTGACTTGGATATATATGTGACATATATTAAATTATCCCCTCCAAATTTAATAGATTACACATCTCAAACCTGATTTATAATATCTTTCCATTTGGAGTAACAAATTTTATTTATAATTTGAAATCTAATCCATACTGTGGATTATATAAAAATAAACAATTTTTATTTTAAAAAAGTATAAAAATAATGTATATCAATTTTACATAAGGGAAACTAATGAATATTTCCATATTGTGGTGAAATTTTCACAAGGAATCTAAACTCAAAACTCCCTTCATATGGTGATAGGGAAATATGTAGTTTTCATTAAAATAATAGAGGATATAAAATATTGGTATGATATAAATTAAAATAAATCAATAGATACAGGCGATGCTACAATAAAATTACCTATAACCAAAACATCAACTTAAACTATAGTGGTCCCATAAGATTTTCCTTCTTTAAAACTAAAAACATTTCCATCCCCTTAAATCAATTTTGAGGATCCTCCATTCCAAAATTTTAACTTGAAAAAATTACATTGTTACCTTTTTATTATTTGATGCATTACCTTAATCATTTTTCCCATCTTCCCTCTTCTTCAATTTATCTCCATTGATGAAATAGGGATTGAATTTTTTTTTCTATATTCATGCCAAAAAATATTATTTCATCATATGATGAAATTGTTTGAGATTCTAGTCCCATTTAGTGGACTAGAATAATCCCTTCCAAGAAATTCTCAATCATTAAATATAGATTACATATGTAATCCACAACATTTTCAGTTGTTATTTTAAAGGTTTCCCCATAAATTGCAGCTGTCTCTTATTTTTGAATTTAATATTATGAACTTTATTTCATTTTAGTTTGTTTATTGTGATGAAAATATTTTTTTAAGACTATTACTTTAAAATAAATCTATTCAATATATTCTACTTATTCACCCAACATAGTATTTAGGATAAACGACCACCATTGATCAATACCACCATTTTGAAAATATAGTAAAAGTGTATCCTTTACCCTTTTGATTAATGGAATGTATGAAAATATCTTTCAATAGACCTAATCGATGTCTCAAATACCACTAGGTTATAATTTTTACCAAAATATGGACTATTCTGTCACATGAAATGATCCAATATAGGTGTATCATGCCATAAACCATAAATTTTTCTATATTTTCATTATTAGATGTAATAAAATTGGTTATATTCTCTAATATATCCATAGTATTTTTCACTACACCACCAGTTTTAGTATCTTTCTCCTCAAGTAAATATCTACAATAGGCATGAGTATTTATACAATTCCACCTTCCTGATGCCATTTCTAGAAACTGGAATATATTTAACTATATAAAATAGTATGAATTTTAAATAATTATATTTAATTAAAAATATAGTGTAACATAAATTATAAATTTATTCATATTAAATCACCTAATCAGAAATATGGTTTCTTTAGGAATGTCTAGAAATCCTAAAAATATTTTCAAGTATTTCACAGTTGTTCCAAAAATGAATGTGAATAAAAAAAATATTCCATAGTGGTGTATATCTATGTCTTCAGTCTTAGTCTCTATCTTCGTACAATAATTATGATTAAGTTAATACCCAATTTTTACAATTCATTGTTTCTACCTCTAGGTGAACCTATTCTATAACCGCATCTACATGATTGTTCCATAAATGTATGTGTTTATATGGAAGACCCAACATTATATAATTTACCAAAACATATGTTATTATCATTTACATAGACTTATCTGGAGATTTTTTATAAGGTTATGCTCCCCAATATACGCCCTCTTAAATCTAGTTCTCATGGTTTCTACTAAATATTCTCATATAACAATTATAACATCCCCAAATATAGTTATTCAATGTTTCTGTCTAATTTTTTAAATTAAAATACAAAAAAATGTATCACATTAAAAAGGAATGATCAATTTAGAATACCTAAAGAACAAGATACATACACAATTCCTTTTTCACCTGGGGAACAAAATTTAAAACATAGTTAAAGTAATTAACCTATATCCTTCAAACTCAATCAATATTTATTTCTTCACATCCTATATAAAAATAAATAAATATGGGTGATATAATATTATATTTATGGGTTGTGTACATTGTTTGGTATCCGGATTAAAAAAAGGCGTAATCCATATGAAATGATAAATAGCTAAAAACCCACACTATATGAACAATAAATTGGAAAAAATAAATCCACGGACTACATAAATATAATAATTTCAAAGATAAAAATAAATTACTTCTTATAGAATGAATTGAGTAATGTTGTATTTCTTGATCAAGTCCTAATGCCAATAAATTTTTAAGTATTGGTAGGTATAAACCCAAAACACATTTAATAAGGCTAGAAAATCGGTTTGTCTCATAAGAATTGTTGATGCATTGTGGGACTATCTATAAATACACCCTACACATAACTGCAAGAATAATTCATTCCACATATGTTGAATTATCATTTTAATTCATAAAAATATTCATTATCCAAAACTATTATTATTGAGTTAAGAATATAGTTTATCAATATTTCTCTACCAAATCAAATAACTTTCATAAAAAACACAATATGCCGAAACTATATAGGTATTATAAAATAAGAATATTTATGATACAAATAAAATATAAATTTCAATAAAATGTAATTTCCATAGAAAATTTATCGCAGGAATTTGAATGTTTCAGAATAATGTTAATTACTACAAATTTGATAATATATAAAAGATTACCATCAATTAATTAGAATTATAGTTTTTGAAATTAAATTCTGTCAGTTGGAGAATAGAATAAAATTGGAGTAAATAATTTAAAATAATTTTTAATTAAATAATTTTTCATTGAAACCTAATGTGAAACTACTATAATATATTGACTACAATTAAATGGTTATCATATATGGAAAACATTACACCCTAATATTTTAAAAGATGAAAATAAAGTTTGATAAAATATTTGACATAAAAAAACAAGATTATAAGAGAATTTACAACCCTAATACATTATGATTTTTTTTTATTTTTTAATTTATACAATCTCATCGATAGCTTGAAATTCAACAAATACTGAGTTTACATGTAATAGAATATTCAAATACAATATTATTCATTAGATATCATAATAAAAACATATCCATTAGACTAGAGGGTATTAATAGGAATAAAAAAATTATTTAAATTATATGGTTTATAAATGTATAATTAAATTAAACGTATAATTATTGATAAAAAAAAATAAGAACTATTTGAATGAAAAAAAATGTTCTCTAAAAATTATAATTTTTCTAAAAGGTGGTTTAGTCGTACTTTTCTAATAGAATTTAAAATTAATTTTTACCAAATTACAAATTAAATTATTTTATAAAATAAATGACATTTTTTAAATATAAATTTTCGATTTATCATTGGGTGATTTCTTTTGGAACTTTCTCAAAAAATTCATTTTTTGATGAATAATTAAAAATACAATTTTTTATTTGAAAACTATTGGTTTGTTTAAATTATTTTGAATTTTTAATTATATATTAAAATTTTAAAAGTATAATTAGATTAATATAAGTCAATTTTATTCCATTCAGTAAATGTAATCAGTTTCATATTGAATTACTTTTTAAAAAACATATTAATATTTTGAAATTTTTTGTTTAGAAGAAAATAGATTTTTTGATGCATCCGATGGATTTATTTTGTATTAAATTTTTACAATACTGTGTATTTTGTTTTTTAAAATTTATTATATATTTGTAATCATAAATAATAATATTACCTAATAATGTAAAATGAATTTTTTACCTTTATGAAATGTAAGAGGGAAAAAAATTAATTACCATGATTAAGGTAAAAATGGGTTTACTAGGGAGTTCATCTAAGAAGATAATGGTTAATGATGACATTAATCATATCTAACTACAATTATCTTTCCATATTTATAAATTATAACCTCTAATGGTATAAAATTACTAATTTTAAGGGTTGTTCTAGAAGAGAATCGTGGGTATCAATTTTTCATTTAAAATCATTCATGTGTGACCTCTCCCCTACATATAAAAGGCCACCGCCTCTCCTCCCCTATCTACACTTAAAATTTTATTTTGTTCAGCCAATACCTATGAAAAATTATTCCTTAATTAACTACCCATATCCTAGAATCCTTATTTTGACTTGGAGTCCCTCCTAGAAAACCCTTATGTATAAAACTAAAAAGCCTCTCCGAAGTAGAGGTAAAATTTCTAAATGTTAATAATAGTTTTATTTATCCTTCCACATACATAAAATAATATTAAACAATTATAATATAATAAAACAATTATCCCGAATATATTAACAACTTATTTAATGTAATAACCCAAGATCAATCTCCACTTCAATAAGATGCGATACGAAACAATCATTTATATGTACGGAGGACAACCGCCTCTCAAACAGATGTAATTATTTTTACATCACCACCATTATTAAATGACACTATTATAAATTAGTTTTTATGATATCCCATATAAATTCATAACTTCCATTCCATGGGGGATACAGTAACTCCACTCGTGTGTACAGTAGACTACCACCCCACAAAGCGCTGTTATTAATTTTTCACTTACACTTTACATGGAATATAGCAAGTGTAATGTTCATAGTATATGTAACAGATATGACCTAACCATACTTCTATAAATCTAATATTAGATATGACATATTTACTTTTTATCTATATGAAAATAATAACGTCCCTCATGCGTATGTGCAGACTATCACCTCTACATAGCAATGTGAAATTTATTTCATTTTTACCTGGATAATAATATATATAGATTTGAATAATATATATTATATATGTGAAATAAAATTGATTTTGGAATAGTGATTGATCATTTATTTTTCTTTCATTCCATCCTTTTAAGAAAATTTAAACATTTTTCATGTGTTGGTAGAGCCTTCCATCTCAATGAAATGTTTGATTGAATTTAAATCTATAACATTTATAGATTACTATAAATCTACATATAATGAATATATATTATATTTAAATAATGATTAAATTTTCCCATAATGATTTAAAAATTATCAACATGAAAGGACTAAAATTATGGAACTAAAACATACCTAAAAACATAGCAATAATAACATAGAATATTGATTTTAAAAAATTGTTAATAAATGGATATAATAGGATAAAAGTAAATCATATATTTTATGGAATTAATGATTATTTTCTAATATATTTATAATAAATATTTATATATTATATTGGAGTTATGGACATGTATAAATAAATTTAGATCAAATATAAGGGTTTCTCGACTGACATATACTTTTGTGAGATGTATGCCATATTCACTAGATTTTTCTTTCAGATGGTGTATAAACTAATAATTTTTATATTTTATATTATTAAAATATTTATTTTCATGTTATTTGATGTATTAATTTTTTTATTTCTTTGACGAGTCTTGTGATTCAAATATTACCAAATTGGTAAGGGATTATCTCACAATCCCATCATTATGATAAAATTTTATGTTTGTGCCTTCATAAGGGGGATAATTTTATATTTCTGTCTAAAAAAATCTATTTTTTATTTCTTTTTATTAATGATATTTTTCATATCAGTACCATTTTTACTCTCATTCATTCTTAAAATGATTGAGAAATTGTTTTTAAGAATGATAGATCTATTATGTGGTTTTTTTATAAACAAAACCATGTATAGATACTACAAGTGGACATATTTCTAGAATTAATATACATAGCCATAATAACCTTGAAAATGTTCATTGAGCTTGAATCTTGTATTACCTAGTACATGACAACATGCCTAACTTCACATATAGTTTTACATTATTATGATATATTCTGTAGATAATTCATATTTTCCATACAAACCATTATCAAGGAATTGAAAAAATGATGAAAATGAATAACCTAGGTTAATCCTATGGTGTCTTAGATTGAAAAAAATATTTCATTATTTATACATCCTATAAATGATTATATGGTGTTACCATAATTATTATTGTTTCTCACACTGTGATTTTTTGGATTTATTTAACGGTTGAAGCCTAAAAGAATTGTGTTAACATTTAATATGAAGGACAATGCGGGGTCTATGACTAACCAAATGAGGGAATGATCAGAGCGAATGATATTACTATTAGTCCAAATTAGTTATCCCAAAACATGATTTACGACATATACAATAACCAATTATCTGAATCCCTAATTAATATAAGGAAGTAATTTTCTATGTTCTTGATTGGTGATGATAATTTATAAAAGTAGGATGAACTACTTCTACGTCATAAATGTGGAAAGATAAAGCAATTTTTTTTGTCTCAATGAAATGGTAAATTGTTATATTGGTAGAAATGAAAGTCATAAATCAATGAATTTCATAGAGAAAATGAATAATATGATTAAAGGAAATAAATTTCATCAAGGGTTCCATTTTTTTTGTTGTCTTAAATTTTTGGAACTCGAAAGTTATACTAGTTAATGACCTCATCTAAAAGTAAAACTATATACCAAGGAAGGGCCTATATTGATATAAAATATTTGTAGTATATATGTATTGATATTCAAAAATTAAATTCTATAATCATTTTTGTCAATGGTAATTTGGTTATAAGAATCATGAAATATCAATGGTTTGTATTGAATTTTAGGACAATAAATTTCTTCATTATCATAATAGTTATTAACACCATCATTGTTTTATTAGTTAAATCATTATTATATTTTCACATTATAAAAAATATTCTAGATCATATATGGTGGGAGTTTACCAAGATTAAGGTTATTTTGGGAGATATTTATAGAAATACAACCCATTAGTTTGTTATATGATTTGGTGAAAATGTTATTTAAATAATAATAACATTATATTTTGTGGGAATAATTTTAATGTTATTGGTAGCCTTTATGGTTTATATTATCTTTGACTTGATGAAAATTATGAATTATTATGCTTTGATAATGTTATGGGAATTATATTGACATAGTTTTCACAAAAGGACAACCCATGATCCATGTGACAACATGTCATATTCAGTGAGGTCATGGGCCTTGAACCCATATCCCAATGGTGAAAAGGGTGTCATGTCTACCACTATCCAATGTGATGTTCCAATTCACATGACATTGTTTTTACATAAATTATTTTGTTGAAAAATGCTTCTTGAATGAATCATGTTGAACTTATTGTGTTACTATTGAGGTTTGTGGAAAAATAATTTTGATTGAAGCACAACTAAATGATGAAAATGTTCTTACAAAATTGAAATATATCAACTAATTATATTTCCTTATATTCATAGAAACTAAAATAACTCCTCAACTTTAGTAAAAGAATCTTGAATAAAAAATCATACCATATTACCATTATATCTGATGAATCAAATTCTATTTTAAATCTGTATATATTATTGATTTTGAGTTCATTAACATCCCACTTGTTATTAACATTATTATGATCAATTATCTCCATCACTATTTATAATTATGTACACATTCCTTTCATGTCCATATATTAATATCGCACTAATGCTCCGCTACATGGAATCCAAGTTATCTATTATTTCAGATGACCTTTGTCCCTCCCTTTCCCTCATATCAAGATGATGATTTATTTACCCTCTTTAAATGTGGGATTTAAATAAAGGTATTTTCAAATTTCAATCCCTTGATTATTGAGGTTATGATTAAATTTTGAGACGCAATTTATTTAATGGGATAAAATGTAACACCACAAGATTTTAATGAATGAAAACCATGTTCAATAGAATACATTACACAAAAGATAAAACATAGAATATAATTTAACAACCTGATAATTTTTGATATATTTCTCTTAAAATAAATTCAATAACTTTTATTTCTTATGACTCACAAAACATTGGGTTTAAATGAAACATAACACTCTATTAATATATTATTCATTAAACATTACATTTATATGTAGACGTTATGTTAGTACATAAGAATTACATTAACTAAATTAATAAAATTATATAGTTTACAAATTTATAAATAAATTAAATGGTTATATATTTATTATAGATAAAATAAGAAACAATTGAGAGAAAAAAAAATGTTTTTTTTAAAACTATCTTTTACAAAAAAATGGATTCGTCGCACATTGAACACAAAAATTAAATGCAATATTTTAAAAATTTAGAAAATTTATTTTATAAAACAGTCAGAATTTTATAAATCTATATGTAAAAATATATATGGGTAAATGTTTTACAAATATATAAAAAATTAAGATTTCAATGAATTCTAAAAAATATTTGTTATTATTTGAATAATTCCATTTTATTTAAATTTTATAGAATGTTAAATTATATATTACATAGGTTAAAAAATAAATTTAGTTAAATTATATTGAAATATGGCTTATTTAGTTCACTACAATTAATTTCATATTGAATTATGATTTAATAACTTTTTAAAAATATGAATATTTTTCCGTGGAAAAAATGATTTTTCGACACATCTAAAGTTTTTATTTAAAATTATATTCTATCACTTAATTAATTTTATTTTGATAAAATGGATTCCATATTATTATTTATAATAATTAATTTTACATACTAACAACAACTTAATTTTTTACCATTATTAAAAGTAAAATAATTAAAAAATCGTGACTAAGGTAAAAATGTGTTTATTGGGTGTTAACTATGAAGAGAATGGGTACAAATGACCTAAAACATGTTCAAATCCTATTTTATGGATATATTTATACTTCATAACCTCTATATTTTGATAATGACCCATTTTAAAGGATTTTTTCCTGAATTAAATGTGGGTATCACTTTATCTTTTCAATAATTCAAAGTGCATCATCTCCCCCACTTACAAAATGCACCACCTCCCCTCCCCACATGACACTTCCGTATCCATATGGTTTTGACAGCACTTATAAAAATATATTTCTTAATTAACTATCCACATCCTAAAATTATTATTATTATTATAGATCCCACCAATGACATCTTCATGAATAAACCTAAAGAGACTCTCCGAAGAAGAGGTAAAATTATTAAATGTGTGTATCTTTTTTATTTATTATTCTACATCTTTTAAATTATCATAAAATATAATAACAAAATAAAACAAATAACACTTAAATTATAATATTTTATGATCTTAATTTTATAAACACTATCCATCACCACATCCATTTAATGGGAAAAGAAACACACAATTCGGTGTACGACCGACTAAGGCCTCAAAAATGATGAATTCTTTCTTACATGGCCACATTTAAAGGATGGATATAATGAATTATTTAACATATATTTATATATATGATATAAATTTCACTATTAAACTTATATAATTATGATTCCTCATATACCCTCTTACTTTTCATTCCATGGTGAATACGATAACATCACTCTTGTATACAATGGACTATCGCTTTTTTGCATATGATTTACATAAAGGTAGTGTGGATAATGTTAATGAATATATATGATATTTATGAAATAACAAAACTTCAAGAAATATAAATCACATATATATTTCTACCTTCCCATTCGTTGGAAAACCAAACCGCCTCTCATGCATACGTGTGGACTACCGCCACCACATAGCAATGTGAAATGTTTTACATATTTTACAAGGATGGTAATAAAGATATATTTTATTAATATAAATGATATAAATGATATAATTATGATTTAGGAATATTAGGTAAAAATTTATTTTCCTTTCAATTAATCTTTTGACAAAAAATGGAAAAATATTTCATATGTATGTATAATATATTGCCTTCATGAATAACATAGTCCATTTTCTATCTTCAAATATTATAGATTAATTTAATTTCATATATAGATAATATATATGATATTTATATCATGGATAAAGTTTTGTAGATTATGTTACCCTGATCAATTTAGATGAACCAAAATTACCAAACCAAAAGATATTTGAAAAATGTGGAAACTGTAATCCAAAACATTGATTTTAAAAATGATTTGTTAAAATATTTGTCATAAAATATTCTAAGTAAATAATATATGGTATGAAATATATAATTAGGGTTCTTTAACAGATTTTTAATAAAATTTTAATTATTATATTGGAGTTATGGACACATATGAAGGAAATCATATATAACATAAGGGTTTCTCACCCCACTATACCTTTCATGAGTTGTATGATGTATTCAAAACATATTTATTTTTTGTTGTGTATATACTAACCCTTTTGATTTTTTATATAATGAAAATATTTATCTTCATGTTATTTAATTTTTAATTTTATTTTATTTCTTAATTTGGATAAATTTTCAATTTTTACCAATGTGGAAAGTGTTTATTTCATAATCTCATCATTATTATTGATTATTATTTTTTCATTATATGTAACGGGAAATATTTAATATTTTTATCATATAATAAATAAATTTTTTCCCTATTCTAGTTATTCGTGACATTTTTCATGTAATAGTTCCATTTTACAAATAATATATATATATATATATATATAAGTTTTTATTATAAGTTTTTAATAAAATATAACATTATTTATCTCTTTGACTGAAATTATGTTTCTTCCAAAACCTAATTTTATAAATAATTTCTCAAAAATATTTTTATAATTTTCATGATGATTTATTAATACAATTTTACCCATTATTTTTTTTTTATTTTTTTGTAATCTTCCTATCATTATCCAAATAATGCATTTTTGGATTTTACTAAAAATACGAAAAAAATATCTCGTTTTATGTGTTTGAAATCAATAGAATTTCCCACATTCATGACTAATAATGGTTTAAAATCATAATTTATAATTTTTGAAGGTTAATTGAAATAAAAATTATTTTTACAATAATTTTTAAATTTTTATACAAATTATTTTTAATGTAGATATGGTTATTTTACTAAATATTGTTATTAATGATATATGTATGGAATTTTTATTCATTAATGAAACAAAACATTATTACAATTATTTAATAATGTTATTATTTTTTATTGATCCCATCGATATTATTTATTTGGATTGTTTATGATATATTTGAATTTTGATGTTCCAGTTGATACCATTCATATCAATCAGGATAGATTGTGATTATGTATATTTATTGGGGTAATTATTAACTTTTTGTATACAAGTGTCTCAACTAAAAATGTTTATCTTGATAATTTTTTTTTTAAATTTATATGTGGAATGAATCACACCGTGTAAGTTGTAGATGGGGCCTTGTTTAGCCCCTTGATGTGATGGTAGGTATTATAAGACAAACTATATTGGGTTTTTGTCTAAGGACTTACCTATTTATATAAGATGTCTACCACGAGGGCTTGATGAAATGGTTCTGATTTCCAACACTATAAATGTCTTCATTATGATATTAGTCATTACTTTCCCTTTGATTATTTTAGTAATTTTAAATTCCATTGAAGAGTTTCAGTCTCATATGATTATGTATATAGAATTTTTTTCGTTATTTATTACTTCTGGGTTATGATCAAGTTGTTGTTTTATTGACATGTGTTTCAACTTTATACCTTCCAATATTGATTATGATTTATTTATTAATATATTAACCTTTACTAATACCATAAATGATAATTTTATATCATATGTTTCTTATTATAATTTCTCCAATATTACAATATGAGTATTGAGATATATATATATGGTTGTGCTAGCATAAATGATGTCCCACATGCAAAAAATAATTTGTTGCACTTTATTTTTTCATTTGAAAAATGAGATTCAAGTATGTATCTAGTTTACCAAGACTATTAAATAATTCAGTCCTTTGGGATTTGATTCCTTGTAATTTATTCCAATGTAATAATGTATCCATGAAGTCAAAGGCTAATAGGGTTAGTGTATTTAAAGAAAATACTTAAATTCAACATTTATAAAAAATAAAAATTCCTTTTAACTCTTTAGAAGGAAATTAAAAATATTAACCTCTCAAAAAACATTATAAATTTGTTTATACCCTTTTAAGAATTATAGGATAACATTAAATTTCCATAATAAATAATTTTACAAAATGAAAAAAATTAAAATAATTTTGAAAAAATAGAAATTGAAGAAGAATATACCCAATAAAAAGGGAAATAATATCATATTTTATTTTAAACATTTATTTTCATCATTCATGTAAAAAAGATAAGATAATTTTAGAGAATCATGAAATAAAATTATATATCTAATGAATATGAAAATATATATTGTCTATAAATGATTTATTATTAGATTATTTTAATAAAAATATAAGTAATCAAATAAAATGACATTGAAAAATAATTTCTTGCATCATTGGTAAACATTAAATTGTAAACCCTAAAAAAGTAAAAAATTAAATTAAAAATTTATATAACAATAGTTTCATAATACTAAATATGTCATAATGTAGTAGAAATTGAATAAAATACCCTATATCACAGTTCAATATAAGTAAAAAAGGTTTATCCTCCTTTATAATAAATTAAGATTTTTGATGCATTGATAAATGAACTATATCATTATATATAATATCATATATTATGAACCTTTTTTATCTTATCACTCATTTGAAAATAATATTTTGTTATTATCATCATTTTAGGTGTTAATTGTTTAGTTTCCCCGTGCATGTTAAATCATAAGTGTTCTGGTTCTCATATATTGAATATTATTTCATCATCTCAAAGTTTATATGCATGTTATAATATATATATATATATATATATATTAGATAACATGCATATTTACAATCATCCATGAATGTTGAACTTGTGAAATGATACACATCGCTTCATGGATGTGGTAGTCCACACATATGCATGACTGACGTCGTCATTTGTTAATGACTATGAGGGAAAATAAGTAGATGATATGTCAAATTTCCATATTTTTAATTATTTTATAATTATCACATATATATTCATTATTTCCATTATTATAAATACCCATGTTAGGAGGTGATAGAAGACAATTTACATCAATTCGCAAGGCAGTAGTCTTCCCTACAGAAGGGAGAGGGTTTTATTTCTCATTTAATGGAGGATGATATGGGTAAACATTATGTATAAACATAATAAAATTTAATTATATGTGATATTGTATTATTATAAAATTATATTGGATAGGGTATAATTTAAAGTGGTAAATAAATAATAAAAACTGAAACTATTCAGTAAATAGGATTAAATTTTCTTTAATAAAGATATTTTTGATATTATCCTAAGGATCCTAAGGCTGGTAATTTGGGAGGAACATCACCTATGGAGAATGTGTTATGATATTCCGGAGATATTATTACAGATTTTTGTTGATATAAATAGATAAATAGGTGTGACGAAGTGAGGGGATGATGTTTACCTTGATAAGTGTTGTACGTGAGACACTCCAAAATTTTCAAAGATTAAAAATATTCTTAACTCAAATTCTTGGTCACATAACAAAAAAATGATTCTAATTAATTTTATATAAAATATAGGGTCATAATAACTTTATAAAATATTATTTTAAATTTTTTTAAATACATTCTATCATTTAAAAATTTTGTTTAAACCCCAAGTTAATCAATTTAAATATTAACCTTGGAAGCTAGTTTTACTGTATTTACTAGTCATAATGGAAAAAAATAAAGTGAACTCAATTAAAATTTTAGAAATTATATTTCCAAATATTATATAAAATTATCGAAATAAATTCCTTTCAGTGAAATAAATTAATGTTAAATAACTAGTAAAATATAATATAAAATAATAATTCGTTGAAATGAATTATACAAGAAAAAGAATATATTAAATTTACTCTATGACTAGAAACCACGATAAGATGAATTTATATTGATATATAATTATATATAATTGATACATTAAATTAAATCATTCCGTAATAGATATTATTTTTTTTAATTAAAATTTTATAACTTTATGTACTTAAATAATATCTTATGAAAAACATCACTTTTTACCTCTATATTATTTATTTATTTATATAAAATGTGCAACAAATATATAATTAATAACATATAGTATAAAAAATTATTATAAATAAATCCATATTTTTTTAAATAAATTATTTTGTATTATTCAAAAATTCTTATTTCTAATGAAATTTTTTAAAAATAAATTCTACCTATATTTGTAGAATGTAAGATCAAAATTGATATTGATCCTATAGAATTACAAATTTTTGGCCATGAAATATTAAATTTTTAATAATAATATATTATCTTGAAATTATAATGTTCAGTTATAAAAAAATTAACTCATGCTTCACACACCATTAACATAATGATAAATTATACATATATATACCATAAGATGGTAATGGTATTCATCCTTCCATCATATATTAATTAACCAATATAATATAAATGGGTTTCCTAAAAATTTCTTATAAAAACCTTCATAAGATATCCAATGAATGTTTTTTATTATATCATTATAGTTTATCACAAGTGAAAAGTAAATTCAATAAAGGATGTTGATATTGATAAAAATACCATTATAAAATCATTATGAATTGTGTTTTCAGAAAAAAGAGGGAAAATAATTTTTTTACATTTTAAAAAGAATACATAAAAAAATATAAATATTATTTTTAATTAAAAAAATAAAATATGGGAAGAATAATTAATATTGATTAATGTGCATGAAAATAGAAAAATTATGTTAATAAATAAACAATAAATAACACTTTTAACAATTTTGTAATGAAGGTAAAAAATAACTATGGAAAAAATTCTTAGAATTATACCTTTAAAAAATTAGATTACTTTCTCAAAATAACTATAAATTTAGACCCAAAATTTTATCCTTGAAAACAATAATGGTTGTGCAGCTATGTGGAGTGAAAGATAAAATGTATGATCATAAGAGGAAAATAATATATAAATATTTTAAAATATCTTTATTGAAACCTCTATCCTTAGAAAAATTGTAAACTCCTTGAAAAAAACTAAATAGGGAGATATAAATGTAAAATGAGATAATATATATTTTTGTTTCTAAATTATAATTGACAATATTGGTTGGATGTTTGAATATAGATATGGTGGGAAAAGAGCTACTAGAGAGGATAAGAATTATTCTTAACAACAAAATATTTATAAGAATACATAAATACATCCAAGAATAATACATTATTGTCAAAATGTAAATTCCCCAGAATATAAGGAGAAAATAAAATATAATAAATATTATGGTGTAAGGAACCAAAAATATAACAATAAAGTCAAAGAATAACTATTATGACTCAATGAAATTGAGTTGAGTTAACAACAACCATTATGGATTTGGTAACATTGGAATACACAGACATAGGAAGATAAAACATAAAAAAATATTAAATACCATGAAAAAAACATAATGATGATTAAATATTCCAAATAGTTAGTATATAAACCAAATAAAAAGGTTTTCAATATGAAACATTATCTCAATGAAGTAAATTTGATATGAAAAGAAATAAATATTTTATATCACATGATTCATTATACATTTACATAAAGATTATATTTTATATTTATAAAACCAATGAGTTTTATGAAAAATATATTATATTAAATTCAGGATATTTTGAATGAAAATTATACCATATAAATTTAAACATGGTAAAGAAGATAAAACAAGTCTCAATGAATTGAAATTAGGAAAAATAATCCCTCATTAAATTATTAAATTTGAGTCATAAAACATTATAGATAAACTTATATAGATTTATATTACTATTTAAATTCATAGAAATATTTGTAAAATACATTAATATTTATTATATACACTATATAAAATTAATATAGTTTTGAATATTATTCATATCTCAATGAAGGGAAATTGAGGAAATAAGATCCCACCTCCAAATTATGCTTAATTTAACACTCTATTGTTCGTAAATAATAAATATATATTTATTATAGAAATATATAATAATAGTATTAATATTATTATTACTAGATTAAATTATGTTAGACTTTTTTATTACACATTTACTAATAATTATTTGGAAAATCAACATTTCTTTGTTAGCTATTCAGTTTTTCAAGAATATTTCAATATACTACTTCTAGTCCTTACCATTTGGTTATTTATTTTTCATCTATAGATTTAAAATTAAGGTTTGTAGTTTGTTTTTGAAATATTTATATTGTCCCAGGGTCATTTCATTTAGCCTATTTTGAGTATTTTCCTGGAAATATTTAAAATCTCATTTATTGAATTTTTTATTCGATAAAGAGAATTTATTTAATTAGTGAATAAAAATTATTATATAACCATTAAATGAACCTCAAAACATCTTATATTAATGAAATTTAATTTATATTAGCATTATTTAACAATCTTTAATCACTCATGACCTAAACAATAATACATTATTCTTGTATGTTGTCAAACTGACCCGAACATGGAAGTGTTATAAAAAATAAATAGAAATAACATACTGCTTCATAGTGATAATTACAATTATATATATTCTTAATGATAACATAAACATGTTATTAATGTTATAATACATATTTTATAGATTTTATAGGAAGAATATATGAAGAAAAATCAAGAAATATATAACTCTTAGCTCAAGATATTGAATATCCACGTAAAATGTGCTCTTGGAAATGAGAGGATTATGACTTACTTTTGTTAAAAAGGGTTCAAAAATATTATATATGATTATAAGAGAGATAATTTAGGAAATAATTATTGATACATATTTTGCAATGGGGTAGTTTTGGGATGAGATATTAGGGATACATTTATAATTGTTATGGGTGGATCTTTTGTAAATAATATTAACATTAAATAAAATAAATTTCATTACCAACTTATAGTGTCACTAAATTTTCCAAATTTTGAATATAACATTGATAATTCAATAATTAACTTAGATAATCAATAAGAGATATGTTTTTTGAGATATTTTGTCATTGTATCAATTAACATAATCCTTTTTAACTATATTAACCTTAACTAATGTTATTATCTTTTAGCATGGTGAATTCTTTAATGAATACAAATGGAATAGACCTTATAAAAAAAATTAGTGTAATTAATAATAATTTTATACCATATTTCTCAATTTAATTACTTAATTGGGTATCAATTTTTTTTTCATAAAAGTGCTATTAATACCGAAACAATTGATTTTAGAAATATTTCTTTTTAAACATGAAAATGAATTTCCATCAAAATAATATATGTTTTTTATACCCATGATATATATTAGTTTATTATAAAAAAATTAATTTGAAACAAATATAAAATATAAGGGATCATATTTAATTCTATATTAATTGAAGAAATACTAAAAAAATTATTTTTATTATATTAAGATTTTACATAGGTTCTAAAATACCAAACATAGGATTTTAAATACTAAATAATACATTTTAAATGATTTTTTACTACCCAAATATAAATTTTTCTGGGGATAATGTTTTATGAAATATTATTCCATGATAATATCATTATTTTTTCATAAAATTGAGTGTATTTATTTAATCTGTATTATAAATAAATTATTATTAAAAATACTAAATAATCATGCTTAGATAAATTTTACCTTATAAATCTATAACATAAGTTAATTTTATAAAATTTATTTTCTAAAATTTATAATGATGGGTTTAGATGATATATATATATATATATATCATTTTATAGAAACATGACATAATAAAGATTAAGGGTTCTTAAAATAATATCATATCAATTTATTTTTAAAATAGTGTTAATATATTTTTATATAAATAGACATATAAATAATATGAAAATATTCATTAAAAAATGTGAAATTTAATTTTCTAGGATGAAATACACATCCCAATAAAAAATTATCTCTATGAAATATCATTTTTAAAGTTGAATGATTTTAATCGTATCAAATTATTTATTTATTATCGGGTCATTAAATATCATCAATGAATTTTTATAAAAACATATCAAATAAATATTTGAAAATGATAATAATTTATAAATAAATATATATCATTATTTTTTTAAAAAGAATTATTTTTTTCTTTTTATTTTTATAATGTATTACATAGATCATAATTTTTTGAAAGATAATTTCTACTATATTCACATAATGTATTAATTTTTACCTTTCATTATGATAAGGTATATCATGGTTTGATTTATTTTGTTTTTTCTCAGACACAATATAGTTAAGAAAGTGAAAATATAAATAAAAATACATACTAAAATATTTGGGTGTTACATTTAACCTACATAAATAAAGTTCTTACTCACAATTTTAAATTTACTTACCAAGGAAATTATCTAAGGTAGTTCATAATATGTTCATGACTCATGATATAAGACATAGTATTTTATACATATATAAACTTCACAGCTGCATTTTTATGTTTCTATTGTAAACCAAATTCTATAACCAAATGATTATGATATGAATTGATAAAAACTTTAATAATAAAAATCAATCATATGATTTAATATATAAAAATATCTCATTTAAACCCTTCATAAATCCAGTCTAACTATGACCCTATAATTATATTTCATTTCAAACCAAACTTCCTTACGTTACATCCTTTTAATATCAACGACTTAATCACATAAAATAAATAACCATTCATATAATCTTATAATTCACTGTAAATAATATCCCCCAAAAAATTAATCAAAATTAAAAAAATATTACCTTAATAATAAATAACCTCAAATAAATATTAATCTTCTCCCTAAATAACTAAAATCACTTTTTTACCATACCAATTTCAACCCCTAAAGTAATATATTCTGCACAACATATATTTCCAATTTCAATTATCCCATTTTCCAAATTAAACATAATTACATCAATATTAATTAAAATATTAACCAAAAGGTTTCTCTATACACAAAAAAATAATCTTAAAAAAACAAAAAAAATCCCAATATATCATTGGATGCCTCAAAATTCAACAATATTATACTTAAATGGGTTATATATACCTTTAAACATTTGACCATACAAATAAATATCAACCCATAATAGAAAATGTAACTCTTAAACCATCATTATATAATATTTTACTAACCTAAAAATTGATCAAAACCCTACATTTAATCTATAAATGATACCCCAAACTCATACTACCTAATCAAATTCAATAATATTATTTACATACTTCTTTTGAGACCAACTAAAGAAAAAAAACATTTAAACATCCATAATTACATTGTTAATAACCAATATTAAGTGACTTACATCCATAATTACAATGTTTAAATTTATCTTACTACATTCCATTCACATATAATTTATTATTAACCATTTAGTAATAGTGATTTCTTAAAATGAATATTTAAGTGTTAGCTATTCAATTTTCCATGAATTATTTGATTCGATGGTTCTAGTCCTTTCACATTCATCATAGTTTAATAAAAAAAATAATTATATTTAATGTTTATTGAACATTATATATATATATCTAGATTCACATGATTATTTCATGGAACTTCTTATGATTATTTCAATGGAGAATATAAAAAACATCATTTTGTAGGACTTTTACATTCATAAAAAAATATATTTTTCATGAAATTAAAAAATATATATAAATAATAAAAAATAAATAAAGTATTAAAACCCTATTAATTTTAACTATATTACTTTTAGATAATATTTTATAACCATTCATGATAGAAAGATTATAATTGTATTTATGTATGTAATAAAACTGAAATAAACAAGGTGAATTTATAAATAATTAATGATTAAGATCCTGATATTTAACAATTATAATAACAATTTTACATAAGATTAATTATTTAATAATAATTTTATGTAATTTATATTTTAATTTTTTTTAATTTATATGAACATAAAAATGAATACAAAATAATTGCAACATATCTCTTTCATTGAGATATTGACTCCCATCTCGAAGGTCCTCGTTCAAATGAGGGGTTTATAAATTCTTCCTGTGATAAGAGTTTCTGATACATCAGATAGAAATATATAGGAGTTAGTTTGTTAAGTAATCAAGATAAATTGAATATATTGATGTTGTTTGATATGTGTATATGAGGGGTCCTTTTATAAGTAAGAGAGGTGTGACTTTAATGAAAAACAGATATCTAAATAAAATAAATGAAAATACAAAGAGAAAGTGGGAAAATTTGATAATGTTAAAATATAATATATGTTTTTCATAAATAAACTCATATAATTAATTATAGAGAATACTTTTGTGATATTTTGTGTCCTTATCCATTAATATTTCTCCCTTTAAACATTTTAACGTCAAGTACAATGACTAGAATTTAAGATAATAAATAATTTCTAAGACTGAAAATGAGTTGAAACATATTATCTAATTTAAATATGATTATTCCATATATTAAAACCATTTTATATGATTAAATTATTAGATTTTATAGAAATTAATTTTTATTAAAATATGTTTAATGCAATAAATGAATTTTTAAAAAATATAACTTTCTAAGAGAAAAAATAAATTTTATTCAAAATAATGTCTTGCTGAACCCATATATTTGAATACATTTTTTATTCTTTAATTATATTTGGTTCTTTTCGATGAGGTTTGGGTGGAGTTTACTATTTGATTTTTTTATTTTGGATGTTCACGGGATAGTCTGTGTTCTATTTCCCATTATAGATGTTCCCAGTAAGTTACTAATTGGAGGTAATACTGAAACACCCTTTATTTTATTTTGAGGTATTAATTTATTTACCTCTATCCTTATGTTTTTCTTTAGTTTTATAGAGATTTTTTCATGAATTTTGGGGATTTGGGGCTTGAAAAAAAGGAGGCTCATGATTGCTGTATGGTTAGATGAAATTATTCACCCACCCCAACTAAGTGTCTGATAGGTTTCCTCCAAGATAGAGGAGGCCGCATGATTTCTTCATAGTTTTCCAAACCATGTAGACGAACTGTGAGGGTTCCCCAGATCATTAAAAATTGTGAAATTGATCCTTTTCCCCCTCAGTCTTTACCCTATTTCAGGTTTCTTCTCCCGTTCATCACCTAGGTGCACCATGGGACTCTAAGAAACCCTCCTACCAAGCTCACCTACCTCTAATAAAGCTCCCTAAAGGATCCTAGGTTTCATTTTTCGAGTTTTTTTTATTTCTTCTTTTCCATTATCATACCTCTTGAGTTCTTGGTTTCTCTTGTCTTTGTTTACCACTTTTCCAAACCCTAAAGGACATGTTTGAGTTGTAATTTATTTGTATTCATTATAGGATGTGTGGATTGTCTCTTGAGGTGTATTTTTCATACTCTCAAATATTTATTTCATTCTCAAAACAATAATGTAGGTGATTATGTCCATTTTTTTGTTTCACATTCTTTTGATACTTGATGTTTCTATGAATGATTTAAAAATGTTATAATCATTATTTTTATGTTAGGGAATAAGTTTTTTTTTCATTTTTGTGATGTAAAATAGGTGTGAATTTTTTTTGAAAAAGAATTCATTAATTATTGATATGTTTTTATGCATGCAAGGTGTTCGATAAAATGTCGATTAAAATTTTAAAGTGATATTTGGTAATTTTGGTGGTGTTTTCCCATTGTTTTGGTTTTATAATGTAGTTGGGATGTCAATGGGATAATGTATAAGGAAATTTGTGGCTTTTATGTTGTGAATCTTATGCATGGGTTGCAGTTTTCATTTAAAAGCAAGTGACGCTTCATTTAAAAATATTTTTGTCTGATTTTATGTCCACCTAAATCGTGTTATTGAATGTTGGTTTCTGTTTTATTAAATAAAAATTTAAACGGTTAGGGTTTTTAAATAATGAGTTTAATTATTTTTGAAATATTTCGTATCTTAATGGTTGATTGAGGCTCTATAGGTACTATAATGAAAATTGGTCTTCATTGAACCATTGTTTTCAAAGGATTCTCCTCTCTTGCCTATTTATTTTTAAAAAATTACCCCCTAATTTAAAATTGCATGTTCGGGAAACATGTTAATTTAAATGTGGTTTCAAATTTGTTTTCAAAATCGTTGACTATTTATCATTTAGAGATATGGTTTGGAAATTAATAGGTTAAAATGCTTGTTTTTAGATTTAGGACACACTTGTTAATTATATGGTGTAAAATGATCATTTAGTTATCTTCATGTTATTTAATGATTTCACATTATATTCGTAATGGTATTGGTGATGAAATGTAAAGGCTCATTTATTATTGTGCAGGTGAAAGTGGTGTTTCATATTGACTTTGGAAGTGGTGAGGAAATTGATTAGTAAATGTATTTGTATTAAAAATGTTAATGGCCTTTTTGAAACTTTGTGTGGTCTTTGAAATGTTGGTGGTCATGTGATGTGA
This sequence comes from Viscum album, assembly GCA_963277665.1. NCBI lineage: Eukaryota > Viridiplantae > Streptophyta > Magnoliopsida > Santalales > Viscaceae > Viscum > Viscum album. Next base: position 1,584,997,117 of record OY728125.1, read on the forward strand.
TGTGAAGCCATAATTGGTACCTTTTGTTTTTTTAAAAATTCGGTTTGAAAATCATGCGATGTGAAGACGTAGTTAGCCCTTGTGAATTGATAATTTTAGGATTGGAACCTCTATAGTGGATTCCCAAAAGAGAGGTGCATCGCTTGGTAGTGTTTTTTCTTTAAACCATGCATGAGAGGACCTTCCAAATGACTATGTACTATTATCAATGAATTTTTATACGTCATCTAGAGGTTTGAGTAATGGTTGATTTTCCACCCTAAGTAAAATTTATTGGTACCCCCTAGATTTACATTGAGGTTGGGTGGGATGTACCACTGGATTAGATAGTTTTGAGTGGCTAGATGGTTATTGACTAAGGTGATGCAACATATTCTGGAAGAGGATTCTAAACTATATACGTCATTGTATTTCCTATAGATATGTTTTGGAAATGACCATCATTAATATCTGTATGTTTTATTTATTTTTTATTCTTGTTTGGATCTAGAATTTCTTATTCTGTATTCTTTATCTTCAACATGTGTATTGTTTTCATTATTCATTGCATGATCTTTTATCACCTTATTTGGTATTAACTTTCGGTAATGGGGTTATAAATAAGGTTTTGGTATGTGAAACTATTTTGGAAATTGGAATATTCTTGTGTGGTTTTAAAAAATAATTTTTTTGGAAATAAATTTTTGGTTTTTAAAAATAATTAAAAGAAGATTTTATTAATGTATTTCAACATAGTTTATATGGACAATTTTGGTAAAATAGATTCATGTACTCTTTGGTGATTTCCTACGGAGATGTTGTATGCTCACATCCTACTTATTCCAGTTGGAATTTGTAGACATGATATTTTTGGAAGGCTGAAAATTTTGTTTTGGTTATCCACTGGATTAGTTTGGTCTTGTTGTTGGTGGTTACTAAGTGGTCACATAGTGAATATTTTTCATGTCTTAGGTTTTGTTTTTTATTCAGTGTTTTTAAGATAAATAGTTGCAGTATTTGGATTTATTGTATATTTATTTATGTTTAGTTGTTGGTTCTTAGTGTGTATACATTTTTGGTTTTTTGATCTTGTTTTTTTATTAGGTTAAATCATTCCCATTTGATTATTTTGGTTCCTAGCAACAGTTTCAAGCCTGTGGGGGTTGGGAATGTCCTTCGGACCATGTCTCGAGCTGGGTTGTGGGTCGGTTTGGATGGTATCCTAGTATGGTTCGATACATGTATGTTATTGTAATTGAGATTTTTATTTGTTTATGATTATAAAATAAATATTTTGGACGAAAAAATAAATAAAAACCCTAATGGATCATTTTAAATACCGAATTATAGTGAAAATAAAGAAAAAATGGTCATTTATAAGAACATAATATTACTTAGGTTATAAAATAAATACAAATATGTTTATAAATTAAAAATATTAATTCTAAATTATTTTTTACTTCATAGATAAATATTTTATCAATAAAATGTTTTATAAAATTTTTAGTCATACTTATATCATAATAATGTAATAAAATTTATAGTGTCTGTAAAAATTTATTTTTCACTTTTTACATAGAAACCAAATTTTATTGAAGAATACCAACAAATATATTTGTGTTGTTTCCTGGGAACTATAGAATTTTCAATTTTTGTTGTATATATAATCATATACATAAATATTAATAATTAATTATAAAATATTTGTTACCCTATTGTTCATTAATAATAGAATAATTTCCTTGAATATCCATCACATTAAAAAGTTATTAGCAGTTCCACGTTTGGATGATAACTATGATAAATTATAATAATGTTCTTAAAATGTATGTACTTTGGTCATATGGTGTTATATTATAGGTCACATAGGATGTATACTATCAGGAATGATTAATCAAAATAATTTGAGAATTTTTATAATGATGTAACACTTAGTAAGATCAAAGACCATAGATTATGATGAAAACCCAAGCAGTAGAGATTCCACATGTTACACTTATCATAGGATATTCAATTTAGAAAATATGTTTTATGATCCTTGGACTTTAATATTATTATTAATTCATATCATGATTCATGATGATAGTTATATTTTCAAAATACGTGATTATATATTTTCAAGATTGAGTAAGAAACCTTAGATTCATTGCAAGTGATATTATACAAATGAATAAATTAATGAAGGAGTTCTCCCTTCAATTGTTTGGAAGATAATATATCATTCCTCTAATTTAAGTTTAACTATAAAATTAAAATCAATGTTCATTGTTTATTTACTGGATGTTTTGAAAAAACAAAAATAATACATAACAAGTATATATGTTTATGGAACAAGTAACCTACTTTCTTGAGGAATTATCATGAGATAGGGTTTATATTACACAATGTCCATTTAAATGGTCATTATCTTTGTGGATATAACCTCTTCATATTCGGTTCCATTACCTGTTGTTAGATGAGTATATTAGTCATAGGTGATCCCACTTAATTCCGAAAATGAAGAATAAGAGAGGGTCATTCACTTAATGAATCTACTGATCTCGATTATATTTTATCAGAATTTAATTATTGGAATAAATATTATTCTCTGGTCCATGGAAGAAATTTTTTTAGGATATACTAATAATTTTATTTGAGAATTTTAATGTCTGAGATGAATATAAAAATATATATTTATTTACAAAATAATGAAAATTATAAATATTTATTTATATATGTTAAGAATGAAGAATTTGTATTACTTGAGTCTTAGTAATGGATTAGGTGGAAAAATGGATTAAGTCATTAGGTCTATCTAGCATAATATATTAAATATTATATAAATAAATATTAGTTTATTCATTTAATGAAATGATATTTATTTTATCTATGAGTTATGTGCATTTCATGTATTAATATTAGCATTATTATTATTTGGAGCTATGGTTAAATAGTGATTATGAGAAGAATTAAGAGACTATGTGAAATAATTTATTCTCTAATCAATCCATGGAAATACCTGGTTTTATAATTTCATAGGGTAAGAAGTTTTTATTCAAAACATATCACTCAATATAATATCTAGTCCCAAGAGAGAAAATTATATAGAATTCTATAAAAAACTAGGGAAAATATAATATTCTCCCCCTAATACCAATAATAGGAGAATGAGAATATATCATTCCATCATCAAAGGATTTTGTGTTTATCAAAGTAAGAGACATAAGATGATAAGTATCACTTTCTATCCCTTAATCTACCATTGACACAACATTGAGGTCAATGGGTAACATGTGGATCACCACTAGATGGAATCTGCTTTATATCCTTTTATGTTGTGACTGTGAAACCAAATGGAGGTTAAATCAATAAACATATTCATTAATGATAGAATATCATTGTGTATTAATTGTTGTTTTTAACTAATTATAGATTTAACATGAAATATCCACTCTTGGTTCTTGACTTTCTTCAAATTTTCATTAAAAAAATTCCCTAGTAATGAAAACCTTTTTCATGTACATGACATATTTCTCATTGTATATGAAAAATGATAAGTTTTTTCCATCCAAAATTGGCCTTTACACTATTTCTAGAATTGTAAAATTCACTCTAAATTATTTTTTACATCATGAAAAAAATGATGTTCAATTTATCAAATTTATTATCTATAATTAATAAATTGATCTTTTAATTTAAAATACAAAATATAAAGAAAAAAATACATTTATAGAAGAATAATCATTTTCAATTTAAGAATTTGTGAGTTACTTTAATATAAATTTCTATTTGGAATAGAGTTAATGTATTATTTTATACATTAAAATATTTCATATTATCAAAATCATCTTTTAAAAGTGACAAATCTAATTTATTAGGATAAAATAGATATCACATAAAAAAATTAATCAATATCCTTTTTAACATTCAATGATTTTAATTGAATAATATTTATTATTTTTCTTATAATAAATAAATTTCATCAATTAATTTGTATTATATTATATCAAATAAATCATTACAAACAATAAAAACAATATGTAATGAATTAGAATACATTTTTTTTCAAAGAATACTTTATTTTTATATTTTTATTCATTGAAATATTTATATTTCCTTTTAATTTTCAAATTGAGTTTTAACATGATATTTTAATAATGATTTAATTGTTACCATATATTATCTTGAGGTAATAATTAGTTCATTTTAGTTTCGTTATATATGAAATTAAAGCTACAAAAATATGTTTTTATTTAAATGAAAAAAAATACTAAAATCTTTAGGTGTTATATTATGAAACTCTGGTTAGGTAAGGATCAATAAAAATGCCATCCTCCCTTTCATATCTTTAAAGGATCTGTCATATGAATCCTACCACTCAATCATCAACCATTTAGTAGTTAATACTATCACCAGCTCTACCAATTGGGGAAATCATGAATTAACTTCTGGAAGTATCATTCTATCCAAAATAAACTAATAATCTCAAAGAATTTATTAGAACACTACTAATAAACCACATCCTTGACATTATCATAGGTTATTTAATATTATGGGATATGATATGAAATTCCAAAATATGTTTACATCATTAATATAGGACTGAAACCTCAAGATCTTAGAGAAATGTCTGTCCTCCCTCAGTGTATTCATAATGATCTTGAAACAGATACGATGGTCTTCCAAAAATTTAGAGTATATAAGAATATCATAAATAAAGGTGAAAATGGATAAGTAAAAGAATGTATGGATGACATGACTCATTATTTCCATAAATATATATTTTATATTTATCAAACCAAATAGTATTATGTCGTATTAATATAGGTGATACCCAATCCATAACGAACCACATGGGATTTCAAAAGGCCTCCCTCACAACTTTTAATTTCCTAACGTCAGGTTGATCATGGTGAATAACATGGATCCCTATAGAGGGTCAAAAAATAATTGATACATGGTATAATATAAAATTTATTAACCATCACTTGGATAATAATTTGAAGATATACACATAATTATAATGATCAATTTGAATTCCTGATGAATAATTTCATATCACCAAAAGAAGACAAGCACTTCTTAATAGAGAACTTCTCCTCTAGATCATGTATCAATTTATTTAGATATCCTATATCTATATTATCCATTATATATATTAGAATACATATAGGCTACATGAATATAATAATATTTGTCATAAACAAGATATCTCTCTTAGAATTAACCATAGTCAATTCATTAGTAAACAAATCATGAAACTAATAAGTACATGTAAAAATTCCTAATAGAATATCCTTCAAATAAAAACAATTTCTAGAGATATGTGTATATATCATCCCCTATTCCCCTATTCAGGTTTTCATTGGACTGGGAGTAAATCCCACTAACCAATATAGTTATTAAAATCATCTTATGTGGATTTGAATGATACCCATTGATGATATAAGTTTATGTGTTCTCAATACTGAGTCTAAAAATCCATAATGAGGATCAAATAAAAACCATATATCTCTAAAATGAAGAAATCATAGTGAATCCTACATTAACACATCATGATAGTTCACTCAGGAAATCTCTATAAACCCTATATCGATACATCTAAGTATATACTGATATGAATCATCCTCTATAGATACTCTTATGTAGTCCCTATATTACTTGAAATCAGTATAGAATTGAATGACTGTGAAAAACATATATTAATGATAATATATTCCAAAGTTAATTATAAAATAAATTTACCTTGAAAAGTTAATGGACCCACATTCAAATCAATAAGAGTACGCATGATGGAGTTATGGAGGCCGAAAACCATGGTTTGAGATATCATCACTATACTGATGTATGTAGCCCTAATCATCCACTATTGTTTCCCCTTACTCTATAACCTAACAAAATAGTGGAACACTAGATAATTGACTATTATAGATGTATTATTTCAACAATTGAACTAGTGGTATAACAATAGAAATGATCGATAATTGATTGTGGTAAATTTCCATAGAATCTCTATAGGCACCCAATCTCTCTATAAGAGAAATACTCCTTTAATAACCTATCATAGTCTGAAAAAATTCTCCTTGTTTATCCAAACATATATCATTTGAATGAATATATTACTCTCAAATGAATATATTAACACCTTCCCTGACTATCCTATCTATCAAATCCCTTGAAAGAATCATTTTATGTCTATTAATGGATTCTTAACAACCCAATTATTTTCCCAATTGAGATTATAACTAATTGTGATGAAAAAAATATGTCAATTTTCTCTCATTGTAAAGGTCATGGTTAACTAAATCATATAATATCATCATATTGAAATTATTTACCTGTAATTGAATATTGTACATCAATTATTCCATGAAATGATAAACCATGGTAGTCTCGTCACCCACTAGCATACTTGATAACTCTGACAAAAATATAAACCAAGCTAAAAATTATATAAAATCCATCCACCCTTGAGTGAAATATATTATCACTTTAGATCTATCATCTCAAAAAAACTCCCATAAAAAATTAATTTATCGATGAAGTGAAACTAATAATACTTCCAGGAATTACCCATATGTTGGTCCGACTAGACCAACATATCATACTGACACATTCCTTATCTATAAAATATATTTTATATAATATCCATGATTTACAATATTGGTGTCTAGATTTGATCATACATGTTTGACATAGACTTTTTTCACTATTATATAACCAATATTATACCCTCCACTAAAAATTATGGTTGATATTATAGTGACCCTTATGTTTCAAATATAAACAAGACATCATTTTTAAGGAATATTCATTATATATTATTACAATCCATGATATAACTATAAAGGATTAATGTATTTGGATACCAGATACACAATATAATTATTTCATGAATAAGCTTCAATATCACACAAAAAAATCATCCTATATAGTGAACTTATTAAACATACCCTACTTAAAAATGATTATTCATAACTTGGGGAAAGGGAACAAAAGAATGGGTGAATACATAAGGTCATTTTATTTGTTTCAATCCCCATTAAATAGTATATTTAGTAGAGGATCAATCTTGAGACTATAATATTAGATAATATTCCTTATTGAATTGGGTTTACTCCTCATTTTTCTCATATTAGCTCATGGGATATAAATATTTCATTAATGCATTGTAGGGATCTATAATTATATCCCCACCCATCTCTTAATAATAATAAATCATTCATATGTGTGCCAGAAGATCATAAATAACTCATCATATATCATAACCAATGGAATACAAATAAGTTTCCTAAAAATTTAAATAACTAATCTTATATTAAACCATAGAAAAAAATGTGGTTTATAAAAATCGCATCATCATAATAATAAACAATCTATTTAATGAATTAGTATCATATCAATGGATGATATCCCTAGTTAAAAATAATTAACATTAAAGGATTCCATATTAGATGAAAATACCATTGAAATATCACTTATAATATTTCTTGAGAAAAATACACTTTTAGTGTTTTAAATCAAATTGTTAAAATAAATTTTTTAAAAATATTATAAAAATAATTTTAATTTAATTATTCCAATTATAATTATTAAGGAATCATTAAATCATTGAACAGTCATGATGGTGGGAAATTTTTTTTCATTTCATATATAAAAAAATATTCTTTTCAAATTTTCATTAAAAAGTAAAAAGAGCCTCATTAGGGAAAAAAAATATATATCCTTTTAAACCATTTTCTAAAAATTAAAGAATGGGTGAAAATTAAATTAAAAAATCATTGTGAATAGTATAAACATTCATAAAACATAATTAAAATACAATGACCTGGAAGGAAGAAATTTCTAAGAGAGAAATATAGTCAAACTTCCTAAAAAATATTCGTATAATATATTGTGTAGTTAACGAGTTCAAAAATAAATGAAAACATGTAATCATTAGAAATATCCATTTGAGAAGATAATAAATGAGATTATTGAGGGGTTTATTATGAAATTTTATCATTGAAAATTTAATCACAAATAATCCCATTAGAAAATGAGATTACCTCAAATTTAACATTCATAAAAATAAATATAACCTCTTATATAATATATTTAAATTTATTATAATTCAATAATAAAATAATTTACATACATATAATGTAATACACCATCTTTTTTTATATATGAACAAATTTTTGTTTTATGATAAACATTTTTTTGTTTGGGACTACCATATCTTTGAAACATGTTTGTCATGATTCATTGGATGATAGAGATCATTTTTTTGGAAAATAACATAATGTTCATCGACTTATGTTTTGTTAAATAAGTGGATAACATGTATAAATGAGTTTTATGGGATTTTGAGGATTTTTTGTATGTTTATAAGACTTTAGATGTGGTTCATGATATTCTAAAGATTTTTGGGCATTACTGATGTATGTAGGGAATTTAGACACCATGAAACTACCACCGATAAGACTCAATGAAATGGATATAGGCTATGAATGAGTTCATAGAGTGAACTGAATTACATGCCCTGCATATAAATTACATAACTTTTAATGTTCGATCGTGGTTAAAATCACTCGAGCTGACATAAATTTTGAAATACCTTATAGTTAAGGATTACATGTCATGTAATATACTTACATACCATGTAATTCATGGGTTGAGAAATTTTAAATTCATGAAGTGTCTATGTTTATCATTCGTCCAATATATCCCTTCTTCTTATCCAGCCTATGATATTTTTTAGAAAAATATAAGGTGATTTATTCCCTTACAAACAGAATCATATTGTTTCTGATCACATATAATCCCTATAAATTTTTTATTCTCATTTCTTAATTTTTCCATTATAAAATTCTTTCTTTTTGTCAATGTTGAAGAAATGGTTTTGATCATGTAGTTTGGATGATATAGTTTTCTTTATAGATCTCATTCACATCTGGCGTTCATTAGCAATCACTTTATTGGTGTTTCGAACCACCATGTTAAGGTGGGTGTCAAAAACCAAACCATATAGTCTATTAATTATTATTTATGTGAAATATTATGATTGTATTAACATAAAATTTCAATAATCAATTGAATAAATAATGAAGATAAATCATGTTCTGGATTTTCATTTGATCTATACAGATTCAGCGGCTTTGCAACCTGGCCTTTGGCAACCCCTTGGGTGAGGGAATATCGATTAATAATTAATTGGATAATACTTTAAAGTTTTTTTCAGAATGAAATAATATTTTAGGTGATTGATGATATAGAATCACTTTGGTAAAATATATGGGCTATTGAGATTACTATTAATAATTATATATATAAATAAATGGGTATTTGAGAGAAAAATGGTAATATGAAAATAAACCATCGGTGCATATGATTTGATATTGTGATATACTTACTATTATAATATGTTTAGTTATATGTTGAAATGGTTATAAATAGGGATATTCATGGTGATTATGACATGATTATATTGAATAATTAGTCAATTTTGATGCGGTAATTCTTATATAGCGGGTTTGGCCCAATTTGATAATAAAATGACTAAATTTTGGGCTTGTCCAAATTGATGTTGAAATTCTATATATAATAATTTTCATAGAGGATGAAATTATTAAAAAGATAAATTTCCCCAATTGTTTAATTATTCCATTGTTTTTGTTTATGGTTTTCGTGGTTATTATATATACTCAAAGAAATTCTATCATGGTGGGGAATAAGGTTGATTAATGTATTATATTAATTTATTAATTAAAAATCATATTAATCAATTTTTTTCATGTGATTATTATCATACTAGTTTTTTATAAGTGGTGGGTTTGAACTATTTATTCTTAATTAAACCCCACATGGACCATCATTGAGTACTTGAGCAGATTACATGGTTATAGGTTTGGACAAGGGTAATGGTCCTTGTTACAAATTGTTTATTATTGGATGATGTGGAATGTGGATATGAGACTGACATGTGGTTTTGGACGTGGGTCTTTTTATATTATTTGTGTCAGTATATTCTTTTATTCATATTTTCTTTCAGTGTGGAATTAGATACATTTCATCTTGACATTATGTGATTCAATATTATTGGTTTACTAGCTCCTACTTTTACATACCATTTGTATGTGTTCTATTTTTTGAATTTCCAGTAATTTAATATTTAATTATATATATTTATTTTACCTATATTATAACTCTATAGTGGGGGGGGGGATATTATTTCCACTATAAATATATATATAATATTCATACTGCTAGTTAGTAGCCTCTAGTGATTGGGGGGGGGGGGGTGTACTTCAGGTCTCATAATGAGCCTATTTTTCCATGTCAGAGAGTGTCATATCAGGGGGAATTAAAAATTTGTATCAGAGGTAGGCTTTTATTTTATATTAATTTAATATTTGGGAAAGGTAGAATGGGGACTTAGACGTGTTGGGACATAGTAATGAGCTTGTTCATGGGGGTAGCTAACCTATGCACGGTGGGAAATGGGAGAGCTTGGGGATTGGATTTTAGTGCATGATTTTCTGTTTTTATATTTAATCATATTTCACCTTGAGTGATTCAAATGTTTTGTGATGTTATTATATCTTGTGATTTATACTAATATCCTCGAATGACTTGAGATGAGTATTCATGAATCAGAGTAGGAACATATGGATATATATGGACATGCATTGTTCATGATGGGGACATATTTATTACATGTGATGTATTTTCCTTGATGAACTATGATATGAGATACTTGTTTTATCTAATAAATGTAATGAAATAACTATAATTTTATGATAAAAAAATTGCAATCCATGTTTACAAAGACCAGGATTCATTAGTTCTATATTGTTGCCAACTATTGAGGTTTTCCTTTATTGTCCACCGTTATCTAGAGTGTGTTTGTCTTGTAAAAAATTCTTCTCTTTTTCCGTAGGGTTAAGCACCATGAGAGTAGAAATTAGCATTCTTATAATTAAGATGAGCCGTATAATCCTATAGATCATGAATATTAGATGTATTTTTAGCTTCATTACAATTTCATGAGAGTCCTGAAATTCCTTGGACAAGTATTCTATTTTCACAATACATTCAATGTATGAGCTGAAGATGGAGTTTCAATTATATTTTCCACCTATATTCACTGGGGTGGGAGGCCCCCAAGAAGGTGAGTTCTGGATTAAGTCAGTCCAAGTGATATTCTAACACATTGATACACATGTAGATAATAGGATGAAGTTTGTTACATATTTTCTTTATTTACCTATTAAGAATTGGTGGTGGTATTCTAGAGAATTATGGGATGAATGAGGGGTTCTCTTGGAAGGGAATATAGTTTAATTTACTAATCCACTCATGTCCATATACATTGAGGTATAACAAAGATCGCATGTTCTTGCACCTGGAACAATAAGACATGCCTGTGATAGGCTACATGATACATTTCACCAACCTTTAGTAAATTTCACCATATTTATCTACTAATCAGATATTTAGGGTGATGTTTTTTTAGGATGGACATACATATGAGGTCTTTTATTAGGTTAATATCTTTTACATGAGAATATTTTTCCAATTTCATTAATCATTCACTCCTCATGGAGGGGAATCTAAGAGTGGCTATAAAGAGAAACCATGATATTTCATTAGGGGAAAATGGGACCTCTTCTTTTAGTGGAGAGAATACCCACTGTGATAGTAATCACTAAAGAATTAGTGGAATAACATTCAAGGTATTTAGTATACATATTAGAACAATGTTTCATTACAGTTATATCTGTGTGGGATGTTGGGGAAAGAGTGGCCTCCATAATCGCACAAAACTATAGAGTGTCATTTTTGGTACAGGTTGGGTCATCTATTCAGTTTTTATTGTTGATTCTCATAGGAGAACAGTAGAAAGTTATATTGAAAATTACATAAGTATGTGAAGGACTCCTCTTTCACTAAGAATATAGGTTGGTGGAGTCCTTATATATATTCAATTTACAGCAGGGGATGTGGTACCCTAGTGCTGGAACGATCTTACCCAGTAGAGGGAAAAGTTTATTAGAGTCAGACTGGTGCATATAGTAGAGGGGATAGTTAGATTCATAGTATGAAGTCTACTCTTACTATTGTGTATGAAAAATCATTTACCATCAATGCTATGATTATTGTATCATATACCCTTTCATTCATTTTTTGACACAATACCATCACATTCCCTTTTCTCTTATCTTATTTTGAAAATAGTTTGAGATTATTTGCAGAAATCCTAGATGGTGTTTTGACCATAAACACACCATTGGGAGTACAGTCAGAGAATGTAAAACATTACAACATGTGTTCTCTAGAGATTACCTGTTTCCATTTCTTGCGGGATCCATTTGTAATGTAAATGATAGTATCTGATTCGATTCATGGTATGAATTGGATAATCCTACAACACGATCATATCAAATGTTAACAAGGGTGAGTTTCATTATTATCTCTGGAAGGTGTATTGTATTTTCACTAGGTGTAGTCGAATTTTCTAGCTTCTAATTCCGGACAACGTCAGTGTATATTGAATTGTCTCATATCTCAGATATCAAGCCTTATTCTAGATGATGGTGAAATGTAGAAATATTCATTACCTCTAATAGAATCCTGTTTTCATGATTTCATTCCAAACAAGTTATATGTCTCACCAGCCAATCAAGAGATCTAATTCATGATTGAGTTGGTTTTGGGTGTAGAACCAATATATATCTTGCATTATAGAATGAAACTACTAGGTATTAGAGTGTGAAAATTACAATTGGATGATCTTGAATCTAAATATTTCATATGGACTAGTAATCTCCATGGGGTTCTGAAGTTATTTTCCCCATGTAGGCTTACATGACATTGTGCATATGTGTGCATTATCAATGATTGAACCATATGACGGTCAAGAACTAGTAACCCCTTTTACATATCAATTACCACTTAATTAATTTTGAAGGTTCTAATATCTTATCCATGGTTGATTTGAGATTATGATACCACCATTTGTGGGTGACACCATTTGACATACCTCGAACTCCTTTTAGAAGAAGGTATGTCTTGTACGAGTTCATATTGATGACATTTTAATTAAATAACACACTAGAGGTTTTCATCGAATTGATGAATCAGATCTTTAATCCTTTTTTGGATAAGTTTTTCATAGTTTCTTTTAATAAAATCTTAATTTAATCCCAATAATTGAATGCTCATTACCAATATAATGATATATTCATATGTACATTGAGAGAGCGTTATATTTACAACAAAATAACCAATTTTATTTTTTTGGATTGATAAGTTGCAGTTCATTGGCCAAATATTCTCATAGGTAGGATTTTCAGTGGATCCAGAGAAGGATTCAACCATGGAATCTTTGGAGCATCCCATGAATGTATTTTAGATTACTAGATTTTTGGGATTATCATAATTTTACCAATGAATTATCCAATACTTCAATAATATGGAACCACTGATGTACTATATGAGAAATAAAGGGGTAAATTGTTTTTGTCACATGATTATGAGAAGGATTTTCAGGAGATGAAATGTTGGATGACCTCACCACGTATCCCAACATTACCTATACTGGGTAATGTATATACCACATATTATGAAACATATATTATTGGACCTTGAGGCGTTCATAATTTGGAGGATCGAGTGGTTGCATATGGCTCTAGATAGCTAAGACCATATGAGAGGAATTATCCTACTAACTATCTAATTTTAGTTATTGTAGTGCATTATTTGTGATAGTGGAGAAACTATCTATTGGATGAGACTTTTTTGGTATACAGAAGCCACATGAGCCTCAAGTACATATTTTCTCAATAGGAAATGAACCTTTAACAGATATGGTTAATCTAGTATCCATTGTTTTTCTAATTTGAGATGGATTTAACATTAAGAAAGAAAAATTTCATTATTGGTTATTTGAGAAATAAAACATAAATGGAGGTAATGTTGCGGTATTAGGATTAGGAGAGGATGTTGGAACTATTTGTAGACATTCATTTAGATGGCCATGAGTCTTAGAGAAGGGTATATATTACTTTTATATATATCATACATGTGCTTCATGACCAGATCAAAATATATGAGTTATCTGATCCATAAGGTTGACTTATGAGATAAAACTTATATGGTGGGGAGCCACAAGTGGTATGGTCTTTTGGTAGTGGGAATTTTCTTCTTATTTAATGACCTAGTATGGGTACATAAAGGCTTTAAAGGGGAGCTGATGAGAGAGTTCCACGCTTCTATAATGGAATTATAATCTGGTTTGAAAAACATATAACATGATCTCAATAAACAGTATTGGTGGACTAGAATGAAAAGGTAGGTAGAGTTATTTGTCCTGATATGTTTCACATTTAAAAAGGTGAATGTTAGGAATATTAGGTCATATGGGCTATTGCAGCCTATTCCCATTCTTGAGTGGAAATGGGGTGATGTTTCTATGGATTTTGGTGACATAATTACTATGGAAAATCCATATGAAAGATTCAGTATGGATGATCATGGATTGATCGATGAAGGTATGCCACTTCTTTCTTATGAGTGAGACATTAAACATTGATTATTTGTGTAGTATCTATGTAAATGAGATAGATTATTTGAATTGTGTTACTAAGAGTATTATTTTTAATAGATATCCACATTTAATGTCATGGTTTTATATGGGTGTTTAGAAGGATTTGGGATAATAGGTTCACCTCAAAACATCCTATTTTCCTTGGACTAACGGTCAATATGAGAGGACTATTTAGGGTCTTGATGTTATGTTATAACTCATTATAATGGATTTGTTCTTCAAAGCATAATATAGAACTCATGGAGTTTTAATATAATAATAGATTCCATGAATGATCTAGATAGATCAATTTTTAGCTTTGTAATACATTTCATATCATTCTACACCTTGTTGGTAAGAGGTAGGTGAGTCAGTTCTTGTTGGACCCAATCTCATACAGAAGACATTTTAGAAGGTTTAATTGATCAACAAGTGTTTGGTGACTATATAGAGTTGAGAGAAATTGTGTGTTGACCATTGGAGACAACTTATTGAGTTTGAGGTTAGTCATCACGTTCTCATTTGGCTGTTTCATATATTGTGGAAACACTATATCATAAATCCGGGAAATATAATGCATAAGTTTATCACGTTTTTGAGATAGTGGATGGGATCGATCTACATGCATATTTATTATCCCTTACACAGTGCTACCATTCCATGCATAATGTCTTTAACATGTCACAGCTTTGGATATACTATTCAAACACTTTGCATGTGGTTTACATTGAGGATGTAGAGATTTTTAATGTTGTTTCATTTGAGGATAATCTAATATATATTTTTGACAATAGTCAGAGGTATTTATGGGGTAGGAAAATACCGCTGGTTCAAGTATAGTTGAAGAATGGGCATTCTTAGGAGGATACCTGGGAGAGGTAGTGTGATATGCGATCATAGTGCTAGTATTATTTTTTGTGACCCCATAGTGATTCTTGGAGTAGATCAGCGACAAGCTTCTATATGTTAGGTAGGTTCTAATATCCCATATTGTTTCAGGTACATCCCTCACTGTGTTTTCTGGTTAACATTTTTTAGGGGTTTCCATGTCTTTGGAACTTGTTGTTCGAGTCTAGTTTGAAGACATGGAACTTTGTTGAGGAAATTTACCTTTTTGGGGTTGTATGTTTGACTGAATTAATGGAGTATAGGTATAAGAATTTATATAGGATGATGAATATTTTTAATAAGTTTAGATGGATTTGAATGGGGTTTGTGGTCTGGTAAGGATTCTGGTGCTTAAAGGTGTATTCATGGAATTTACACATCGTGTAAATGCATTTCACATTGTGAAACTACCACAAGGAAAAACTAGGGAAATGGATACAAGTCGTGAAGGAGTTCATGGAGTAACATAGATTAAATGGAGTGAATAAAAATTACATGACATGTAATGTTCATGCCAGGTTCAAATCACTTAAGGTGAAATCTATTTTGGAGAAGCTTATAGTTAATGATTACAAACTTTGTAATATACCTACACACTATGGATTTCATGGGTGGTGTGGTTTTTTTGGAAAGCAATGCTTATAGTTTTTATCCGTCCACCTCATCCTTTCCTCCTCTTTTAACTATGGAATTTTCAAGGTTATTATGTAGTGATTTATTTCATTCGGGGCATTTAATTTTGTTATCTGATCCTTGGTAAGCCCCATTGTATTGGTTTTCTTCTTGTTTTCACATTCATCAATTAATTAATATTTTCTTTTGATATCCACTTTTTAAATAGGTTTTGATCATGCTTTTTGAAAGATCAATGTTTCTTCATAGATCTTTTTCACACTATTCCTTCACTGGTGATACCTTGGTTGGTGTTGATTGGTCATTGGGTAAAAATAGGTGGACTAAAACCTAACCCTATGCTATGTTAATTATTATTTATTTCAATATTGTGATTGTTTTGACACAACATGAACATTAATCAATATAATAATGAGTCATGATAAATCTTGTGTTGGGTTCCTCCATGGATCCCTATGCATTCAATATCGTTATGACCCAACATATAGATACCTGTTGGGTGGGAGAACCCTTGAGTAATAATGAAATGGATAGTAGTTTATTGTTTGTTGATAATGACATAAGATTTCTTGTGATTGATAATATATAATCATGTCGGTAATATATTACTGGTCTATTCTTGGTGATGCTAAAAGAATTATCTATTGGACTTGGCTTAGTTTGATGTTGTATTTATTATATAGCAGGCTTGGACTAGTTTTATACAAATATTATTATATAGTTTAATTTTCCCAGTTGATGATGAAATTCATATATATAAGGATTTTATTGGAGAAAAAAATGCTCATAGATGGGAATTTTCCTAGTTATGTGATTATTATGTGGTTCATGGTTGTAGTAAGCATGGTTGCACTACGTGATCAGAGACATTATGGAATGGTGCTAGAGCATGTTGATTCATGTACTATATAATTTATTAATGGATATAGTTTTTTATCAATTTATTTCATGAACTTATTATCATACTAGTTTTGTTTAGAAAAGGTGGTGTAGACCTGCTGAGTTTCACTCACACTATATTCAGGCCACCGTTTTGTACCCAAGAAGATCACAAGGATACAGGTAGGGACAAGAGAAAGGGTTTTTTATACTGATTCTTGATTTCAGGGTGGGTTTGAGTTTGGATATGGGACTGAAATGGGGTTTGGGACTGGGGTATTTTTATATTTTGTATATTACCATATTCATTTATTTGTATTAATTTTAGTTTTACATTAGATACATTTAATATTATCATTACATTATTCATTATTATTGGTTTATTATAACAATCTTTTACTTGTAAATTGTATGTGTTCTGTTTCCTCTATTTTAGTATCATTGATATTTATTTTTTTCTATTTATTTACAATGTATTTGATCTCAGTACCAGGGGTTATAGTCTCTCGAATATATGTGTCACATCCTTGCATCTAGTCACCTGCCTCTAGTGTAGGGGAAGGATCGCTTAAGGTATTATAACCAATCTATTTTGGCCATGTGAGAGACTTATAGATTAGGGTATGATACATATAATATCATATATGATCCACTTATAACATTTCCATGCTTATTTGTTAATACATATTTATCAAAATCATTGTTTCCAAATGTTAATTCTTTTTTTTGGGATCTTTATGTTCTGAAGATCTGGCCCTTGTACTTTGATCAATGTTTTGTAATCTCTAGATTGTCAACTCGGATATAAATAGAATATATTTTCATAATATATATATATATATATATTTATCCAAAAGATCTATATATTGAATAATTAATTACACTGTTTATAGAGATGGTACGTCGTACACAAACATGAATGATGTATCCATTTTTCAATGGATGGAATGGAAAAAATAAAATCATAACTAAACATACAAAAATAATTATTATTTCATTTATCTCAAATATATTAATCAATCCTCTCCATGTTCCCATCCATGTAAATAGTAGATGAAAAATGACCCACATTGATTCAAGGAGGTGGTAGTCCACATGTACGCATGAGTGACATTAACCATTTCGAATAGATGGTATGGTATGAAGGTATATATTATATTATTACTTCAAATTAATAGTTATATAATATATTAAAATTAAACCCAATAATGTTACTATCCATGAATTTTTTAGATTGAAAATGAATTTTTTATTTCTATGAGTAGGAATTAATTCACTTGTACGCATAAGTGATACTATCACTTCCAATTTGAAAAGATAGACGATGAATAATGACAGTTACATAGTCATAATATCATATCAATATATTTGTGAATAATATTTTATTATTTTGAAATGAATGGTAAATATTTAGATGAGGTGGAAGAATAAATAATTTAAAATATATTGGTTAAGATTATTATCACTTCTTTTGAAGACTGCCTTTAGATCCCTTATTTTGGACCCTTGGAATAGTATTCATAGAATAAAATATACTATATATAATTTCTAAGAGTTTATAATATAATTGGGTAGGGTTTGGGAAAGAAATATGGCTCATGGGGTCTTAAATAAAAATGAAATGTAGTGACCCATAATTAATGAAGGAAATGACACACATGGAATTTCTTAAAGGATTTAAATAAAAGAAATGTATTTATCAAGTATAATTCTACTATATCACTATTAATTTGAATAAATATAGGATTTGGTCAACAAATAATCATAAAATAAAATATATACATGTTTTTGGTTCATTTTAAACCCAATATTTTTTTAACCCCTTCGTTGACCAATTTTAACCTTAATTGTGGTAGTGTATTTTTTACTATTAAAGGATTATAATTTTACTTATATGGTGAAAATTGTCTCATAAATGTACAAGGTATGAAATTTAATATCATTTTTCATAAAAAATGGCATATTCTAAAAATTATCATATTTTTTATTAATTTAATATTTTTCCCAAAATACCATTAATGTCATTTCCTGACACTACTATTTTACATTGACTTTAAAGTCATCAAGATAATTATAGAATCCATATATAAAGATTTCAAACATCTTTAATATGTTATGTTTGTCTAAAAGAATGTTGTGGAACACAACACCTAATTCAAATGTTAATACTTTTAATGTTTATATAATCTTTAGTTTCATTTTTCTATTTACTAAACTAATAATTTGTCAATGTTTCATATATATTTAAGGTTATTATTAAATCACAAAAAATTATATAAAAATTTCAATGATAAAAAAATTATTTCAACTATTAAATAAAAAATTATTATATAAATTATCTTCTTTTTATCATTATAATAAATATTTTTAGTTACTAAATTCAATATGGTGACATTTAGTATTTATCATTTTATTAAAATATTGTAATGGTCATAAACAAATATAAATGGGACCAAGTGGACAGAGCTTCAATACATGAATGATAATGGTTAAATTTTACTCATCTCATAGGATAATGGCTAATGTTAGATAAATTTGAGGATATATACTAATTATTTAACCTTGTTTCACTCATTTTACCCTAAATTATGTGACTAAAATTTACTATGTTTGCAATTAAAAATTTAATAATATTAAAGGGCACTATTTAAAAAATCTAAACCACTTAATTAAATATATGGGATCTATTTTTTCAATTTTAAATTCCTATAATTGTTATACATTCAATATACAATATGTGTGAAAATTGCAACAAACAAATTTGTAGAAAATTACTTATTTGAACATAAAATTAGATTAATTATTATTTCATTTCTAATAAAAAGAATTATATGAATATTAAAATATTTTATTGAATATATTATATATTAATTATATTAACAAAATTAATCAACAAATATTAATCTATTTTCATTAAATAAAAATGCATTTTGAGTATGAAAATGATTTTCAGGAAATAAAATTATATTTTCCTTAAAAAGATTTTATTTTCATTTATAACCACTTTATAACAAATGAATTTATTTTATACATATGTAAACGACATTTGTTTATTAATTTTGTTTAAATATTCATACACATCAATCAAAAAACTTGATGATAACGATCAATTAAAAAAATTAGTATATCATGGTTCTTTTAAACTCAAAGTTTCATGTGAAGAAAGATATTAATGAAATTAAATTTATTTAAAGAGAAATATATCATAATATCTCTGGATATTAAATTTTACCATAATGAAATACATTTCACCCAAAAAAATCCTTGCACTCTAATACAAACATATGATGATATATTTTTCACATCATAACCTCAGTTTCCTAACTAGATTATTCGAATATGAAATTTCTCATTAGTGCTTTAACTAGGCGAGTAATCTTGTTCTTTAACAGTTTGTTTCTATGATCCATGTATTTTACAAGTTTTTCTTTATAAGTAAGAGAATGTCCCCACATTAAACTCTTTTAGTTCAGTACATGTAAGGAGAAATCATGTACTTCCTCAAAAGACACACATGAAACACATCATGAACTTTAGAGGGGATTGATTAAAGTGGAAAAAGATAATGCACTATCTATACTAAATAAATAATCAAAAATGGGCCAAACTATCAACATTCCATTCATTATAAATATAATAAACAATTTACATTTATATTTTTACATGAATACCATATTTATAACATTGAATTACATATATGACCAATGACCTTAGGCATTAATTTTCTATCAATGTTGATTTTACTTGATTTATAACTAAATGGAACTAATGTTTTCTGTAATTTCCTTTTCTAGATCATGTTTTAATATATTTATTTCTCAAACCTCAACCTAATTCATTTAAATTCTATAAATTTTTCATCTATAGTGCTTTATAATAATCCATATGAATGTTATAGTGAAATCAATTGTTTTATATAAACTCACCTAAATAAAGGTGTTTATCCCAACCACCTAAAAAATCAATAAAAGAATATCTCAACATATCCTTCACAATTTTAACGTTTCTCCCATAATGAAAATATAACTAAGGATGATAAGCGGTACTAAAATATAACACCAAATCCATATCTTATGGAATTATTATATAATAATTAGAGGTAATCCTCTGATCCCTATTAGATACAATATAACATTGTACACCATTTATCCTTATCAATAAATAATTTATTTCTTCACATGCTGATCAAGAGGGAAATCTTATCAAGTGGAAAAGAAGTGTGATAATTTTTTAAGGTGATCGACTAAAACACAAATATTATTATTTCCTTTAGATGTTTTGAGGAGTATATGAATGGAATAAATAGTTTTTTTCCCATTTTTAATTATTTATAGGTAAATATTGTTATATTTCTTTATATATCTATATCAAATACTTAATTGTTTGACATACCACGTATTTTGATACAAATTATAGAATATATATATGTTCATGCTGTCCAATTATAAATACTCAATCACATCTCTATATATCATTATACATCCTTGATGAATTGATAATGATTATCTATGACCTTTATCCAAAAAATCATTACTCAAATAATGTATAGACATAACACATACATAGTTCATCAACCATATCATTAAAAAAATCACCATTGAAATCAGGAAGATTACTCACCTTCTTTTTCATCTATACATCTTGTCCTTTATACTCTTTATTAATCACTTGGATAAATGGTTGAATAAACCTTTGATAAATATAAGTATTCTTATATTCTTTCATGATTTATAGATGATTTTTTTTTCAAATATAGAAATATTGGTTCTTTTGTGATCCTCTTTATAGATATTATAGCATGCTCCTTCTATATCATAGTATTTTCCTCCTTTTTCTCATTCCTATGGTGTAAATTTATTAAGTAGTAATAATTATTAACCAAATCCAACCATATTCTCTGTAGTGTATTTATCTATTTTTGGGAGAATTAATACGTCAATATTTTATCATTATTATATATATCACACCATTATATAAAATGATAATGAATCCATAACATTAATAAAAAAAATAACCCAGTTAACTCCAAATTATGATTTGGGAAATTTTTCTAATGACCCTTAAATTGTCAGTATGTATAAGAAATCTCTATAAAATTCTAATACACCAGGATACTTCCCAATCCCTTCATCGATGCATCATTGAATACTAAAAATACATTCTCTATTATTAGGTAGGGTTATAATAGGTGCACTAACCAACATTATCATGTGTTACTGGAAATTCTCCACACATTAATATATACAATGGAAATTGGACCCCTTCAATGTTTCCTTAATAAGTTTATTATATAAATTGATAAATTATCTATAAAGCATTGTTAATATCCATTGAAAACCAAGAAAACTATAGATATTAGTAATGGTGGTGGGATAGGATAATATTAAAAGGAAACCATATTTTATGGATCTAACAATATACAAATTTTCCAGATTATAATTCAAAAAAATGAACATTATCAACCAAAAATTAAGACATGGTTAATATTTCATATAGATTCTTCTTCCTTAAGGTCATCAGTAAAATCCTTGTTACTCTAAAATATTTTAAAAGAGGATAGTCATATTTGATAGTGTGTATAATACACAAAATAATGTTTATGGGAGAATTTAAAACCTTTAACATTTATGATATATTTATTTTTTTAAAAAATATGATCTCATCTTTTTCTTGAAATTCACAAAACACTAGTTTTAATCGTAACATGATACTATTTTAAAATATTATTATTTAAACATAAGCATTATAACATATCCATTATGATGTTGGGTATGAATATAACTGACTAAATTATGAATATTATATGGTTTATCATTTTATAGAATAATATAAATGGTTATTTATTTATTTTAAATAAAATTAAAACCATTTTAAATAAATAAAAATGTTTTTTGAAAAACTGTATTTTGGTTAATTTTTTTTAATAACACTTTGTGCACATTATGTAAAATAAATTTCTAAAAAATATCGCTTGTATATTTATCTATGAAAATATAAATTGAATTTTTTAATATTCATGTAAATAATATCCTTGGTTAAATTATTAATAATGTTCTAAAAAGTTGTGTTCTTTAATGAATAGTACAATGTATTTATTTTTACTAAAAAGATGAATTTTGTTTAAATTATTAAATTAAAATAATATTTTAAATTGTTTTAAATTTAATTTAATTTAGTTATATTACAATTTAACTAATTATGGTCTTTGTAATCTAACTTATATTGAATTATGATATTAAAACATTCTATACATAAGAGAACTTTATTTTTGGAAAACTGCAACTTCATCATGTCTCTGGTTTATTATTATATGGAATTTTTCTACATATATTAATTGAATTTTAAAAAATGTAATATACATTTGGAATAAAAATAATTTATATTCTATAATAAAGTTGACATAAATTTTAACTAAAATGAATAGTAAAAATGGTAAAAATAAAAATTATTGTAGTTATGGTAAAAATGTTATTATGAGGGGTTAAATTATGAATACAAAGTTTAAAATGACCTAAAACATGTTCAAAACCCATTTTAGTTTCATATAGTGACCTAAACACCTCTAGGAATCTATAGTGATCCTTTTCGAGGAATTTTTCACGAGAATAACATGGTTATAACTTTATCTTCTCAACACGTTCATCTGTGTCCTCTCACCAACTTATGATAGGCCACCATATCTCCTACCTTCTTCACAACTCCAAAACCATTTGTTTTATAAAATCCATTTCCAAAATATTTACTTACATAACTTCCAAAATAATATAGGCCTTCTTTTTATTTAGAATCCCTTCTATGAAGTCGTTTGGTATATTCCTAAAGAGGCTCTATAAATAAGAGGAAATATTCTTAAACATGATCATTTGTTTTATTTATTCTACCACCTACATAATATAATATTAAACTATTATAATATAAATAAACAATTATATAGTATATAATTATATTTTATTTTTCTAATATTATAATCCAGATCCATCTCCACTTCCATCAAATGGGAAATGAAATCATTGATCATTTGTACAGTGGACTATGGCCCCGCGAACCGATAAATTCATTTTCCATCACCAACTTTAAAAGTGGAATATAATGATATATTTAACATATTTATATAATATTAATTAAATTATAATACTTATTTAATTATTATATCACATGTACATTCAATCTTTAAATTTTTGTGTAATATGATAACATTGCTTGTGTATACGGTGGACTACTTTCTTACGGAGTGATGTGATTAATTTTTCAAATACAATATACATGAATGGATGTAAGGAAAATGTCAATAAATATATTATTTATTTATGATGTAACCATACTTATATAAAAATAACATCATATCTTACTATAACAACACTTGTGCATACGTGTTTACTATCACCTCCGGGTAGTGATGTGAAATGTTTTTAATTTTATTTTTACATGGATGTAAATAAAGATGTATTTGATTAATATATTTGATATATATAGAATAATAATGATTATATAAATATGAATTAATGTTTAATGTCATTTTGTTCCACCGATTGAGATAGCGGGAAACAATGTACATGTGTACGTATGGAAAACCTATTTCCTTAACTGTGTAATCCATTTTATATATCTATCCTTAACAAATTACTAAAAATACATATATAGTGGATATATTTGATATCTATATCTTGGATAAAATTATGGAAGTGATGTAACCATGATAAAATTAAAAGGACAAAAATGTACGAATAAAAACATAGATGAAAAACGAAGCAATTATTACTCAAGA
This sequence comes from Viscum album, assembly GCA_963277665.1. NCBI lineage: Eukaryota > Viridiplantae > Streptophyta > Magnoliopsida > Santalales > Viscaceae > Viscum > Viscum album. Next base: position 1,585,021,809 of record OY728125.1, read on the forward strand.
TAGTGATTTTAACAATGAATTATTAATAAATGGTTAATAAAATCAAATATGTAAATTATATATGGTATTATATATATGATTATGGTTCATTAATATTTTTATAATATACCTTTATTTATTATATATGTGGTTTAAACGCATACAGTGGAAGTCGAACCTAAGGAAAGGTTTTCTCATCTCACTTTTACTTCTACGAGACATATGCCAATTTTAAAAAATATTCCTTTATGTGGTGTATATACTTACCCATTGATATTTTATATCATGAATAACTTTGAATTTATTTTATTTAAATAATCCTATGATATTATTTATTTTATGGGGTATAGGATTCAGAAGTTTTCAAAGTGGTAGGGGTTTATTTATAAATCACATCATTATTTGCTATTGTAATGTTTACATCTTCATTGGTGGAATTATTTTGTATTCCTATCATAAAAAAATTACTTTCATCTCCAATAATTATTCATTAAATTATATTGTAATAGAATTATTTTTCATCTACTTATCATGTAAAATTATTTAGAATCTTTTATAAAAATCAAACTTCACTTCTCCCTGTGATCAAAAACTTTTTTTGTTCAAAAATAATGTTTTCCTAAACAAATTATTTTTTTAACATTTAAAAAATTATTTATTAAATGAATTTTTAACCATTTTTAAATTTTTAAAATTTTTTAAAGGAATATTGTTCTAATTTTACAAAAAATACAAGTTTTGTAATTTACTAAAAATGTGAACATAATCATTATTTTTACTTTTATAGCATAAAATATAATTTTCACCATCATGAACGTTAAATGTTTTAAAGATTATTATACAAGTTATCAAAGGTTATATTGAAATACAATTATCCTTTATTTTTATTAAAATCATTTTTAAGTTGATTTTCAATGTTAAAATGTAATTTTCTCAAGAATATGTTTAATGACATTTTTGTGGTATTTATATTCAGGAAAAACATCAAACCATTATTTTACAATTGATAAAATAGGGATATGTTTATTGATATCATCTTTAATATTTATTTGGATGGTTTATTATTAGTTTTTAAGATTATGTACAACATTATTATCATTCACCGTATTATTCTTGATGGTTTAAGATTACAATTATTTGATTGCTATAATTATTAACATTTCATATGTTATTTTTCCATATGAATTTTTATTTTGAATATATTTCACCAATTTCACTTAATAAATGCATTGGACTTTGTATGTAATGAGAAGTGTATGGTTATATATGTCCACTCGAATAATTGATAGGTATCTTGAAAAAAATAGGCCAAATTAGATAGGTTTATACACATATAGTTAATATGTCATGTGAAAGGTATTGAAAATATCGATCTGATTTACGACATTTCTCATTTCATAATTATGGGATTAATTATTGATGTCTATTTTATTATTCAATTAGTTATAATATCCATGTATAAGTTTCATGATCAAGTGATTATTTATATGACTTAGTTTGATCATCTTTATTCATGTCATATTTTTCTATGTTTATTGCTTCAATGGAATGTGTTTTGGATAATAAACATTCCATATTAATTTTTTATTTATTCATAATACCTTTCATTTTACTGATACCCTTACTAAGAATCTAGTATGACAAATATCTTATGTTTTATTCTCCCATATATACCAAGAATATATTTCTAATTGTTATGCATGAGTATTCTATGGGGAATTATGGAATTCTCAAAGAAAATACTTTATGTATATTATGTTTTCAAATTAATGTGAAATTAAAGTATGTATCTCTTTTAACATTAAAACTAAATTATTCAGTCCTTTAGAATATGATTCCATGAATTTAGTTACAATGTAATAATGTCACCACCGGCTCCAGGATACTGAGAATGGTATCATTACACATGGTTTAAGTGTAATTTTAGTAGAGAACATGGGGAATAGAAATCAGAAAATATATATTAGGGAATATAAAACCATGAATTAGTTTAAGGGCATGTATGAGGATTGGATAGCATCTTAATGTATTGAACTGTTAGAGATTATGTGGTTTTCTTATAAATAAATATATATTATTATACTATAAGTGGATGTGGTTCTGGTACAAATGTACGTAGGTATAATAACTCCAAAAAAGCACATAGGGCTTGACTCCAGCATTGCATGGTACATGAAAACGTTCTTTATTGTGAACCTTTTTTTTGATAATACTATAGGATATCCATCAGTTAATTCGTATTTTATTTACATTCCATTGTTATCGGATTGAGAATATTTTTATGATTGGAAAACTATCGGAAAGATACTATGTTTATGATTATGAGTTTAAACATGCTTAAAATTTTCAATTTATGTTAATTGGTCCACTTATTTTGGTATGATACATTATGATACATATTTTTATGATCTAATATAGATTAATATGTTTTATAGACAATACACACTAAGAAGAAATTGAACATTATCAATAAAACAAATCCAAAGAGTAAGAGTGGTAATTTTGTTGATGAGATTAAGCCAATATTTCGAAGGGAACTAGTCTCCCCCACACTATCATCATATGAAGAAATATTATAATGATTTATCAAGATATAGAAATTAATCTCTTAGTTTTATATCTATTAAAAGGTGAAATATTAGTGGAGTAAGGAAAATAAAAATATGGATAAAGGGAAGAAGAGAAATAAAGATTTCCCCTATGTGGTAATTGTGGAAATAAACACCATCGAACTTGATTGAAGGGAATTTGAGTTTACTATAAGTATAGAGAAAAATTATAGTATTCAAAATATTTCAGGGTCAATAATTAAAACATATATGTTCATTGGATAAACAATAAAGATATGGGGAAAATGAAAATGAATTCCCCAAGAGATAAGGGAATATATATTAAATGAAGCTAAGGGGTCAAGGTCAATATTTTGTTATTACAATGAAAAAAACATGAATTATTAACGTTCTTGTGTATTGGGAGACACGAATTATGTTATATGAATATTTTATTAATATTATCATGGTAATAATAATTATTAAATCTATAAGGATAAATCTACAGTAAATTTTTATTAACGATTTGAGAGAATTTGTAAATTGTTACTAATGAACAAGAAAAGTGATTGAGTGGAATTTTAACTTCTTGGGAGGCATATTATTAGGGAAAGATAACTCATAATATTTTTTTTAGTTTTGAAACAATAAACATAATGTTTTTTATTTGTAATTGTATTGGTTAAAATTAAATTGGTTAGTTATTTGATGATTTATGTCATCTTTGGTAGATTTTATTGTTTTTTTGTAATTATGGAATATATTTGACAACCTAAAATTATATTTCTAGAATAATATAGTTTTTAATTATTGTTTTATGGTGATAATGATATTCAAATATATATAATGCTACATTAAGTTCCACTTTATCATTTTTTGGGGAATTTAATTTTGATTTACTAAAATTACATCCAAATTTATAGACTCTGAATTTAGTGATACATATTTCCGATGTTTCTAAAAGTTAACCATTAATTAAATGGATTGCCTTTAATATTTAGATTTAAAATTTAATTATCAATGATTATTTTATTATAATGTACATGTGTTTTTAAAAATTTTGTTTTTGGATAATATCTTGAGATAGTAGGAATGACTTGTCATTCATTTATTTATCTAATGATCTGTTAAATGTAATTTTATTTCTTCATCCATAAAAATTCTTATTGTATTTTCCTATGTTAGAGAAATATATAAATTATAATTTTATAAATTTAATATTAATAGTTAAAATTTGTCCAATAAAATATAAATATACTATGTTAATATTTACATTCCACCAATACATCATATTTGGAAACCTAGTATATGTTATTCTGGAGGAAAATCATACCTACCTTCCTATCATTTTAAAGGGACATATTATTACTCTTTTCTATAATGAGGATAAAAAATTGTTTTCTTAAATTATAAAACTCTCGATTAATGAGAATAAGATTAAATTGCGATCATGTAATTTATTTAAGGGGGTAGAAGGTAACACCCTGAAATTTTAAAAGGGAAAATAAAATTTGATAGAATATATGACCCACAAATCAAATATTATAATATAATGAAAATAATGGAGACCTTATGATATAATTATATTTTATATAAATTCAATCTTGTTGATTGTTTTTGATACAATCAACACCGGGTTTAAACTAAATGTGATATTATTTTAAATTATTATTCTTTAGACAAGAGAATTATAACATAGAAGTTAAGTTTATGGTTTTAATTTTACTATATAAATTTTTAATTTTATATTTTATGGACATATAGAAAATAAATTCAATGGTTTTCAATTTATTAGAATTAAAAAAGAACTATTTAAAATAAAAAAAATTAAAAAAATTTGTATTTTTCTAAAAAGTGGGTTTGTATTGATTTTTGAAGAAAATGTAATTTTTTTGACACTTCTATAAAATATATTTGAAAAAAAATCTTCATTTTATAATATATATGTTTAAATTGTGTTAGGGTGATTTTGTTTAATGATTTTCTAAAAAATAATATTTTTTTGATTAATAGTTAAAAGTATTTATTTTTATTAAATACAACCTATTCATTTATATTATTTAAAATGAAAAATAATATTTCATTTTGGTTTTAATGTTAAATTATAACAATTATATTACATTTTAACTAATTTATTTCCTTGGAATAAATTTCATATTGAATTTTAATATTAAAACAGTCAAACTTGTGAGAATTTTATTTATGGAAAACCGCTATTTTATTACATCTATAGTTTAATTATAAATTAAATTATTCTACTTCTATAAATATAATTTTGATAAATTAATTTAAAATTTGGAATCACAATAATTATTTTCTCTAATAAGTCAAACATAATTTTTGACCACTTTAAATATTGAAAACAAAAAAAATTAATTACTTTGGTTAAGGTAAAAATGAATTTACTGGGGGTTTAAAAGAAGAAGATATGTGTTGAAAATTGCCTAAAAAATAAAAAACCCAACTTTTATAGCCATATTTATACCTTATAAGATATAATGTATGATAATATCTAATTTTTATGGTTTTTTGAAATCCAAAAACGTGATTATAACGTTATATTTTTAAAAATTACAATTGTGTCCTCTCCCCCGCATATAGATGGCCAACACCACTCATCCCCTCTTTACACATAAAAAAACATTGGTTTAGTGATGATCTACCCATTTATATTATTTAATTTTATATCCATATTATATAATCCTTAGTATTATTATTAATCCATCCAATGAATTATTTAGGTATAAACCTAAAGAGGCTCTCCGAATAAGAGGTGAAATTAAAAACCATTTATATCTGAATAATTTCTTCATCCCAGTCCTTAAAACCATATTAAAAAATGTTATTATAATAAAAAACAATATAATAATTTTTTATATATTATTATTGTAATTCTTTAACCTATATCCATCTCAACTTTAATAAAATGGGATATTTAATCGTCCATCATGTGTTTGCTGGACTGCCGCCTCCAAACTGATGTAATTCATTTTCTAATACAATCATTCATGTCTGGATACAATTATGTATTAAACATTTTTATATGATATTTAGTAAATTATTATACTTAGAAAATATTATTATCACATATACCTTCTTTATTACAATTTCATAGGTGATGGGATAATATCGCTCATTTGTACGGAAGACTACCACCTCACAAAGCGATGTGATTAATTTTACTCCTAGAATTTACATCAAATTTATTATGGTTAATCATAATTAATAAATGTGATATTTATGATTTAACCATACATTATTAAATATAAAATATCATATAAATTCTTACCTTCCAATCCATTATAAAATAATAACGCCCCTCATGCATATGTGTGGACTAACACCTCCACCTAATTATATGAAATGTTTTTCATTTTATTTATATATGGATGGTAAAAAGTATAACATCCTAGGTAAATAAAGAATAAATAATTTTCATATTTATCAATATTTACGAATTAAATATTAATTTTAATTAAAAGGGGTTTCTACGTTCGATAGCGTACTCGGTACGCAATGATGAGTTTCTTTGAAAACTTACGTTGCACATAAGTAATAAAATAATATTATTTTAAATTTTAGTTAACGAGTAGCCATTGTACTGGCGGGAATGGATATAAATAACTAAAATATGATTATATATGTTTTTAAATGTTTTTACATTTACCCAATAAAAGATAAAGGCTTAAAATACGGAAAGAGTTCAATTTTAGGCATTTATACCCTAATTTTCACGAAAGGTCCACTTATCACCTTTTGATGGAGAACTATCATTAAATATAGTTTTGATCACTCTTATACTTTATTTTGGACCAAATATAACTCTTCTTTAGTATCGGGACATCAAAATTTACTTTGTGTAAATTTTTGGTACCTTTCCGATAAAGTTCTTTTTTTAATGAATAGTGTAAAATGTTGTATTTTAATTCAAAACATCTTTTTATTCTAATTTATTAATATGATTACATTTTATTTTGAATTGTTTTTAAAGTGAAATTAGAAAATATTTTTACCATTAAATCCAATAGTGGTCGTTGGAATTAATTTCACTTTGAAATCAGACTTAAACTAGTGTCAATCTTTTGGTACTTATTATTTCATAAAAACACGCTATTTTCTCTGACAGCGGGTATTAATTATTAAATTAATTAATTTGATTTATATGTTTTTATTTTTTTAAAATAGACTTCATTTTTGAATTAGTAATATCAAATATAGCTTAGGGTGAATTTTTGGTAATTTTCTGAAAAACATCAATATTTGATGAATAGTGAAACCACTAAGTGGTACTTATAAAGAATGATTTTCCGTTTAAATGAAATTTTTCCATCATTGTGTTTTGAATTTCAAAAATCCGACATAAATGGTTGTCATTAAGAAGTAAAATATGGTTCAATGAGATTATAATAATTTTTTGGTGAAGAGTAACTTATTAAGTTCTTAATCGCGATTAGTGGTAATTAGTGTAGTTTAAGGTATAAATAATGCTTTAATAATATGAAATGACCTAGACACATGTCCCAACCTTATTTGTTGTGTCATGGCCGACAAAGACAAGCCATGGGTCAACTTGGGGACCCCATGGAGACACTTTGGTTGGAAAATGACATAAATAACTTTTTATTAAATGTAAAAGTAAAAATGACACAAACATAATATGTTTTACAAACCAAATTTTTACATGGGGTTATAAAGATAAGATTTTTTATTATAAATAGTAATTGGAAAGCTAAAAAGATTTCCTACATCATAGTATTTGTTTTATAATTTTTAGACATTAAATAAATTAAATTATTTATGACATAATAATGATGCAGCGATGACATCATTATTTAACGATTTAAATAAAATGGAAAGATAATGTAAATTCTAAGAACTAAACATGTCCAGAACTTATTGGATGGGTGGATTTCGAACCCTTATCACCTTATCCACGAATTATATCAATGTGAGACCTTTTAAAACCGAAACACATTTTCAAATAAAGTAATATTTCTTTACTTTCCAAAAGTGCCCCTCCTCTCCTCTTATAAAAGGCCCCCACCTCTACCACGTTACACACACTCCTCAAGCCTTTGGCTCGGCCAACCCCTGCCCAATTACTCTCTACACATCCCTCTCCTCATACTAGAGGATTCCCTTTGGGCATAATCCTTTCAAAGGAAGCCTTTAGGCTCAAATCAAAAGGAGTTACACTTTTAAAGGTAATTCATTCTCTCTTGTTCATTTGTTTTATTTTTCTTCTCCAACCATCTAAACTCTTTTTATTTACTTATTTTGTAACACCAAAAGTATCTCAAATATACTAGGATGTTGTTATAAGATTTATTCGAGCTACACTCTCACACAACTACATCAAATGGTTAAAGAACATACGGTTTCCGTGGATGGCGAAATTCTGCCTCCCAAAACGATGATTGTTCAATACTCATTTAACACCTTCAAGGGTGGCCATTATGATGTCACTATTTTTATATATGATATATAATATGTTTATGTTTTATTTAATCTTCTGCATTTTTTATTTTGGGCATACCTTTATGGTTTCCATTATGGGTAAACACGATATCTTCATTTAAGGAAGTGCGGACTACCGCCCCCTCAAAGTGATGTGATTCGTTAATGCCATATGTGGGACGTGTAAAGGATGGATTTAAAGTTATTATATATTATGTTATATTGGAATTATAATATAACTCTATATCATTATTATTTTTTTCCATTAAAGTATGAGATAGAAATGAAAGTAGCGTTCATGCGTACGAACGACTTACCGTCTCCATGAATGGTGCATTTCATTTCTTATCCTCAAATGTAATGTACTATTAAAAGTACATGTATATAATGGTTATATATAATTAATGATATATCTAAATGATGAATATAATTCTGTAATTAAAATATACATACCTCTCATTTAGTTTTAATTCCATTAATATGACAAAGAAATGAAAGTAGCGTTCATGCGTACCTACGGCTTACCGTCTCCATGAACGGTGCATTTCATTTCTTACCTCTAAATGATTATGTAATATTATAAATACATGTATATTCTGGATATATATATGATATATATGATATGAAAATCAGGAATTTCATTCTGGATATAAAGAACTTTTGACCACACGAACAACATGTAATTGTAAGAAGTCAACTTTCGACTTAAGAACCAAATATTGACAAAACAAACATTATTAACTTAAATGGTTAAATAATGTTTATAACATGGCAATAAGTGATATAAAAGGAATAATGAACTTTAAAAAGGTTCTTAATCAAGTATAAATTAACTCAAGTTTATTATTCAGGACGTTAAAGAACGATCGAGTGAAGTCGGACCCGAGGTAAGGGACTTCGTCTCAATCTCCTTTTATTGAGGCATATTTCGTTTTATACACAACTTTCTTTTATACGATGTATAAACCCCTTTGACTTTTACTTTTATACAAAAGGAATCTTTTATGACGAAGCGTTTTACTAAACGATAAAAATGAATGTTTTTTTACGTACGCGGTGACAACGACCTTTTCCGCCGCCGCGAGTATTATTTGGTCTTTGGCTTTCTCAACAAGCCGTAATGTTTTTAGAATAAAATAAATACCATATAATCTTTTATGTATTTTGGTATTGAAAATGGTTTTGAAAAAGGATTCTATTATGTCAATATATTTATGATATATTATGATTGAAATGTGGAAATGTTATCATTCCTTTATATTGGTTTTATGTTTTATAATTTTATACTGGTAATTTGACATTTTAACGGGTGGTTACGTTATAAACCATATGACGGGTGGTTCCGTGAATACCAGGACGGGTGGTTACGTTATAACCTCCAATGCATTGGGTATGGAAGTTGGCTGTATTACTATTCCATTAAGTATGTATGGAAATTGGCTGTATGGCTATTCCATTAAGTGATATGTGTGGAAGTGGACCTTATGGTTATTCCACTTAAGTATGTTTATGTCCCAAGTTACCTTTATATATGTTATGTGTTCTTTTTATGGGTTTTATGGTAATCCTTTGGTTACAAAAAGGTAAGTAATGATACATTATTCAGTGAAGAGTTTTTACTACTTCATGAAGGTGAAGGTATTACTTTGATAGAATATATATGGTTTACTTGATGTTTGAAAAACTAACAGTTTTCATTCTTTCTGTATCCCTTACTGAGCTTTTTATACTCACCCCAAGTTTTTTTTTGAAATGTTTTCACAGGACTTAATGTGGAATAAGGTCAAGGATTGGATCAAGAGAATGTCATCCTATATAAAACATGGAACTAGACACGTTTCTTTTTAAGAGTTTTTTTATTATGGAAACATAGTAGAAGTGACTACTTTGTAATCTTTTGAGATGTAATAGTTATGTTCTAATTCTCTAAAACTCTAAACCTGATAAGATCCTCGACGTGAATTATTCATTTAATTCAATATTAACTAAGGTTTAAGGTCGGGCCTTATTCTGGTATCAGAGGTCGGTTTAGACAACTTTAGGGGTTAGAAAAGTGTTAAATTATAATATGATTGAAATGATATAGCATTTACGGATTACCATGTTGCTTCGCCTAAGATATTTCTGTGTTCAGAATGGTTTTCCGCAGAGGAAACAAAGCAGCTATGTTGGGACGACATCAGGAGGAAGATAACCTTCCAAATCAGCAACCTGAGATGGTCGGAATCGGAACTGAACAGTTTGTTGCCGTGATGGCACAGTTGACTTAGGCTATAAAGGGTGGTGGTATCCATGCACGAGATCAGCCAGATCAACCGTAGAGGAACATGTCAGTGGTGGAACATTTCATGAGTCAACATCCCCCATCATTCAGAGGATCATCTGACCCTGTGCAAGCTGAAGGGTGGATTAAAGCACTGGAGATAATTTTTGATGTCATGGGGTGTTCAGAACATCAAAAGGTTAGTATTGCTATTTACCGTTTTGAAGGTGAAACTGATCAGTGGTGGTCGATGGTGAAAAATATAAGGGATAGTGATGAGATTGAGGATCTTCACTGGGACGAATTCAAAGGTATGTTTCTTGAGAAATATTTTCCTAAGATGGTTCTTCTTAGGATGGAAAAACAGTTCCTAGAATTGAGGCAGGAGGATGATTCAGTGGATGCTTATAAAGAAAAGTTCACTCGATTGGCAAGGTATGCTCCAAACTTCATACGAGATATTGATAGTAAAATAAACCATTTTTACTCAGGATTAAAGCCAAAATATCGAAGGGCTTTAGCTTCTAGTGAGTTCAAAAGTTATGAAAAACTTGTTCGATGTGCGGAGAAGGTGGAAATGGAGTTTGCCGATGATCATGTGTTCTATGAAAAACAACAGAATAAGAGGTCTAGTTGGCAGGCAAAGGGGAAGAATTCATCAAAGAAGCAAGGAGGTAAGAAAACCAAATATCCATCCTGTGAGAAGTGTGGTAAAATGCATCCTGGAGAATGTTTATCCAAGTCAGGTAAGTGCTTTCGGTGTGGTAAGTCTGGTCATATTGCTCGTAACTGTAAGGAAGATGATCAAGAAAGAAATGAAAAGCCACGGTAAGATGTTTTAAGTGTAATGAAATGGGTCATTATGCAAATGAGTGTCCAACGAAGAACTCAACTGGGGGAATGCAGCCAGACTACAAGCAGAAAGGGGTGGTGAAATACTTTGCAACAACTTCAGCAGATATTGGGCCATCGAATGAAGTGGTATCAGCTCCAGGGAGCTCAGTATTTTTAGAAGATTGACTTGAGGTTGGGGTACCATCAGTTGAAAGTAAAAGAAGTAGACGTTCCGAAGACTGTGTTCTGTACTAGATATGGCCATTATGAATTAGTAGTTATTCCTTTTGGGTTAACCAATGCACCTGCTATATTCATGGACCTTATGAATAAAATTTTCCATGAGTTCTTGGATAAGATTGTGTTTGTGTTTTGAGGTTTGGGAAGAGATTGTGTGTGTCTTGTGATTCACAGTTGAAGAATGAGTTGTTATGTGAGGCTCATAGTTCCCCGTTTTCAGTTCATCCTGGCAGTACTATGATGTACAGAGATCTGCGGGAGTATTACTGGTGGGATGGAATGAAAAGAGACATTGCTGATTTTACTGTGAAGTGTTTGACATGTCAACAGGTTAAAGCAGAGCGGCAGTTACCGAAAGGGATGCTTCACCCTTTACCAGTGCCAGAGTGGAAATGGGAAAACATATCCATGGACTTTTTTGTGGGATTACTGAGGACATCTCGAGGTAATAATGAAATCTGGGTTATTGTTGATCACTTGACCAAATCTGCTCATTTCCTTTCTATACGAGATACTTTCTCTCTTGATCAACTTTACCATTTGTATCTTAAAGAGATAGTCAGGTTACATGGAGTTCCTCTCTCCATTGTATCAGATCGTGATCCCAGGTTTACTTCTAACTTTTGGAAAGGCCTTCAGAAGTCATTGGGTACTGAATTAAATTTTAGTACATCTTTTCATCCTCAATCAGATGGGCAGTCAGAATGACCAATTCAGACCTTGGAGGATATGCTACGAGCTTGTTCGATGGATTATCAGGGAATTTGGGACCAACATCTTTCTTTGGTTGAGTTTTCTTATAATAACAGTTTTCATTCCAGTATACAGATGGCACCATTTGAGGAATTATATGGGAAGCGGTGTCGAACTCCATCATTTTGGAATGAAATGGGTGAAAGGAAGCTGATGGGACCAGAATTGGTAGAAGAGATGGCAGAAAAAGTTCAGTTGATTCAGAAGCACATGAGAACAGCTCAGAGCAGGCAGAAGAGTTATGCGGATAACCGGAGGAAGGATATATCTTTCGAGGTAGGTGATCATGTTTTTCTCAAAGTCTCACCATGGAAAAGTGTGATGAGATTTGGTAAGAAAGGAAAGCTGAGTCCAAGGTTCATTGGACCATATGAAATTCTGGAGAGAGTTGGATCAGTTGCATACCGAGTGGCTTTACCTACGAGTTTATCTCAGGTACACAATGTTTTTCATGTTTCAATGTTGAGGAAGTATATGCCAGACCCATCTCATGTTTTGAGTCCAGAGGTAGTTCAGCTGGAAGAGAACCTATCTTATGAGGAACAACCGGTCCAGATTCTTGACCACAGGGAGAAGGTGTTACGGAATAAGGTGATTCATCAGGTAAAGATTTTTTGGAAAAACCATGTGATTTAAGAGGCAACGTGGGAATCTGAAAATGCTATGAGGGATAAATACCCCCACTTATTTTGATAAGTGAATAAAATTGCGAGGACGCAATTCCCAAAAGGGGGGAAGGATGTAACATCCCAGGTAAATAAAGAATAAAGAATTTTCATATTTATTAATATTTAGGAATTAAATATTAATTTTAATTAAAATGGGTTTCTACGTTCGATAGCGTACTCTGTACGCAATGATGAGTTTCTTTGAAAACTTACGTTGCACACAAGTAATAAAATAATATTATTTTAAATGTTAGTTAACGAGTAGCCGTTGTACTGGCGAGAATGGATAGAAATAACTAAAATATTATTATATATGTTTTTAAATGTTTTTACATTTACCCAATAAAAGATAAAGGCTTAAAATACGGAAAGAGTTCAATTTTAGGCATTTATACCCTAATTTTCACGAAAGGTCCACTAATCACCTTTTGATGGAGAACCGTCATTAAATATAGTTTTGATCACTCTTATACTTTATTTTGGACCAAATATAACTCTTGTTTAGAATCGGGACATCAAAATTTACTTTGTTTAAATTTTTGGTACCTTTCCGATAAAGTTCTTTTTTTAATGAATAGTGTAAAATGTTGTATTTTAATTAAAAACCTCTTTTTATTCTAATTTATTAATATGATTAGATTATATTTTGAATTGGTTTTAAAGTGAAATTAGAAAATATTTTTACCATTAAATCCAATAGTGGTCGTTGGAATTAATTTCACTTTGAAATCGGACTTAAACTAGTGTCAATCTTTTGATACTTATTATTTCATAAAAACACGCTATTTTCTCTGACAGCGGGAATTAATTATTAAATTAATTAATGTGATTTATATGTTTTGAATTTTTTAAAATAGACTTCATTTTTGAATTTGTAATATCAAATATAGCTTAGGGTGAATTTTTGGTAATTTTCTGAAAAACTTCAATTTTTGATGAATAATGAAACCACTAAGTGGTACTTATAAAGACTGATTTTACATTTAAATGAAATTTTGCCATCATTGTGTTTTGAATTTCAAAAATCCGACATACATGGTTGTCATTAAGAAGTAAAATGTGGTTCAATGAGATTATAATAATTTTTTGGTGAATAGTAACTTATTAAGTTCTTAATCGCGATTAGTGGTAATTAGTGTAGTTTAAGGTATAAATAATGCTTTAATAATATGAAATGACTTATACGCATGTCCCAACCTTATTGGTTGTGTCATGGCTGACCAATAAAAGACATGGGTCAACTTGGGGACCCCATGGAGACACTTTGGTTGGGAAATGACATAAATAACTTTTTATTAAATGTAAAAGTAAAAATGACACAAACATAATATGTTTTACAAAAAAATTTTTTACATGGGGTTATAAAGATCATATTTTTGATTATAAATAGTAATTGGAAAGATAAAGAGATTTACTACATCATAGTATTTGTTTTATAATTTTTAGACATTAAATAAATTAAATTATTTATGACATAATAATGATGCAGCGATGACATCATTATTTAACGATTTAAATAAAATGGAAAGATAATGTAAAATCTAAGAACTAAACATGTCCAAAACTTATTGTATGGGTGGATTTCAAACCCTTATCACCTTATCCACGAATTATATCAATGTGGGACCTTTTAAAACCGAAACACATTTTCAAATAAAGTAATATTTCTTTACTTTCCAAAAGTGCCCCTCCTCTCCTCTTATAAAAGGCCCCCACCTCTACCATGTTACACACACTCCTCAAGCCTTTGGCTCGGACAAACCCTGCCCAAGTACTCTCTCCGCATCCCTCTACTCATCCTAGAGGATTCCCTTTGGGCATAATCCTTTCAAAGGAAGCCTTTAGGCTCAAATCAAAAAGAGTTACACCTTTAAAGGTAATTCATTCTCTCTTGTTCATTTGTTTTATTTCGCTTCTCCAACCATCTAAACTCTTTTTATTTACTTATTTTGTAACAAAAACAGTATCTTCAATATACTAGGATGTTTTTATAAGATTTATTCGAGCTACACTCTCACAAAACTACATCAAATGGTTAAAGAACATACGGTTTCCGTGGATGGTGAAATTCTGCCTCCCAAAACGATGATTGTTCAATACTCATTTAACCCCTTCAAGGGTGGCCATTATGATGTCAATATTTTTATATATGATATATAATAAGTTTATGTTTTATTTAATCTTCTGCATTTTTTATTTTGGGAATACCTTTATGGTTTCCATTATGGGTAAACACGATATCTTCATTTAAGGAAGTGCGGACTACCGCCCCCTCAAAGTGATGTGATTCATTAATGCCATATGTGGGACGTTTAAAGGATGGATTTAAAGTTATTATATATGATTTTATATTGTCATTATAATATACCTCTATATCATTATTATTTCTCTCCATTAAAGTATGAGATAGAAATGAAAGTAACATTCATTCGTACGAACGGCTTACCGTCTCCATGAATGGTGCATTTAATTTCTTATCCCCAAATGTAATGTACTATTAAAAGTACATGTATATAATGGATATATATAATTAATGATATATCTAAATGATTAATATAATTATGGAATTAAAATATACATACCTCTCATTTAGTTTTAATTCCATTAATATGACAAAGAAATGAAAGTAGCGTTCATGCGTACGTACGGCTTACCGTCTCCATGAACGGTGCATTTCATTTCTTACATATAAATGATTATGTAATATTATAAATATATGTATATTCTGGATATATATATGATATATATGATATACAAATCAGGAATTTCATTCTGTATATAAAGAACTTTTGACCACACGAACAACATGTAATTGTAAGAAGTCAACTTTCGACTTAAGAACCAAATATTGACAAAACAAACATTATTAACTTAAATGGTTACATAATGTTTATAACATGGCAATAAGTGATATAAAAGGAATAATGAACTTTAAAAAGGTTCTTAATCAAGTATAAATTAACTCAAGTTTATTATTCAGGACGTTAAAGAACGATCGAGTCAAGTCGGACCCGAGGTAAGGGACTTCGTCTCAATCTCCTTTCATTGAGGCATATTTCGTTTTATACACAACTTTCTTTTATACGGTGTATAAACCCCTTTGACTTTTACTTTTATACAAAAGTAATCTTTTTTGATGAAGTGTTTTACTAAACGACAAAAAGGAATGTTTGTTTTACGTACGCGGTGACAACGACCTTTTCCACCGCCGCGAGTATTATTTGGTCTTTGGCTTTCTCAACAAGCCGTAATGTTTTTAGAATAAAATAAATACCATATACTCTTTTATGTATTTTGGTATTGAAAATGGTTTTGAAAAAGGATTCTATTATGTCAATATATTTATGATATATTGTGATTGAAATGTGGAAATGTTATCATTCCTTTATATTGGTTTTATGTTTTATGATTTTATACTGGTACTTGGACATTTTAATGGGTGGTTACGTTATAAACCATATGACGGGTGGTGCCGTGAATACCAGGATGGGTGGTTATGTTATAACCTCCAATACATTGGGTATGGAAGTCGGCCGTATGGCTATTCCATTAAGTATGTATGGAAATTGGCCGTATGGCTATTCCATTAAGTGATATGTGTGGAAGTGGACCGTATGGTTATTCCACTTAAGTATGTTTATGTCCCAAGTTACCTTTATATATGTTATGTGTTCTTTTTATGGGTTTTATGGTAATCCTTTGGTTACAAAAAGGTATGTAATGATACTTTATTCAGTGAATAGTTTTTACTACTTCATGAAGGTGAAGGTATTACTTTGATAGAATATATATGGTTTACTTGATGTTTGAAAAACTAACAGTTTTCATTCTTTCTGTATACCTTAATGAGCTTTTTATGCTCACCCCAAGTTTTTTTTTGAAATGTATTCACACGACTTAATGTGGAATAAGGTCAAGGATGGGATCAAGGGAATGTCATCCTATATAAAACATGGAACTAGACACGTTTCTTTTTAAGAGTTTTTTTTATTATGGAAACTTAGTAGAAGTGACTACTTTTTAATCTTTTGAGATGTAATAGTTATGTTCTAATTCTCTAAAACTCTAAACCTGAAAAGATCCTTGATGTGAATTATTCATTTAATTCAATATTAAGTAAGGTTTAAGGCCGGGGCCTTATAAAAAGGATATATTTTATTAATATAAATTAGTTATATAAAATAATAATGATTCTATAAAGATTAATTAATATTTATTTTCCTTTTGTTGTATCTATCGATAATAATGGAAACAACATTCATGCGTATGTACGACCTACCATCTTTATGAATGGTGTAATCCATATTCTATCTCTATCATTAATAGATTACACTGAATATAAATATAATATATATATATATATATTATTTATATCATGGTTAAAAATCTGAATATTATTTTACCATGATGAAATTTAAAGGACCAAAATTTGTGAACTAAAACATACATGAATAAAAAAAATTATCACCAAAAGAGTGATTTTTACAATGAATTTTTAGTTATTATGTGATAAAGTACTATAATTAAATCATATATGGTATTATATATATATTATTATAGACATTTAAATTATGTATAATAAATATATATTTAACATATATGAGGTTATGACAAATAAAATGTAATCTGATCCTTTAATGAGTGTTTCTTGTCTCACTTCAACCTCTTGGAAGAATAATTCATATTCAAAAACTCATTCCATTGTGCGGTGTATATAATTCCCCCATTGATATGTTATATAATGAATCTATTTTTATTTGGGTTTTTTAATGTTTTATTTGATTTAATTTCTTTTATCAAGATTGTGATTCTAAAGTTAAAATATTGGTAAGTGTTTATTTCACAATCTCATCATTATTTGGGATTTTTAAGTCTATATATCTATTGGAAAAAATATTTATTATTACAATCATACAACCAATATTTCATGATAACCTCTATTTATTAATGAATTTATCAAGTAATAGTAACATTTTCTAACCCTTTGGTAATTATAATGATTTATTAATTGTTTTTGATAAAATATGACTTCATTTCTCCCTTTTGATAAAAAACATTTTTATTCCCAAACAATGTTTTCGAAAAATATTTTAAAAAATGTTTTCCAAATTATCCCAATTATTTATTGATGACATTTTAATTTTATTTTAAATTTTTTATAATGTTTTCTAAAGAATTTACATGTCATTTTCCAAACAATGCATGTTTGGATTTTACCGAAAATATTAAAGGAATATATTTTCTTACATAGAGAATGAACCAAAATTTTTTCTATCTTGACCACTAAATGCATTAAATGTGATTATATAGGTTTTAAAAGATTATTTTCAATAAAAATTATTTTCCAAAAAATTTCTGAAATATTTTATGAGGTATTTTCAAAGTGGAAAGGTTATTTTCTTCATGAATGATTTTCATAAAAAAAATTTATTTATATTCATAAATTAAATCAACCCATTATTATAATTATGATCCACTAGATATATATTGTATTGATATCTTCTTTATTTTTTTTCATGGTTTATTTTCAGTTTGATTAATGATGTAAATTGTATTACCAATGACCCTACAATACTGGATGGTTGATCATTACTTTTATTTGATTGAATTATGTATTAAAATTTCATATTATAGTTTTTCAATATGAAATTTGATATTGATTATGTATCATCCAATTCATAAAATGAATTCATAATACTTAGTATGTTTTGGGTGGGGTCCAGTTATAGATAACCCCTCAATGCATCAAAGGGTCTATTAATTATGTATTCCCTCATTATTATATCAATTATTAATTTCCATGTTATTACTTTATTTGTTCGAATATCCATGTATAAGTTTCTAGATCACGGGATTATTTATATGGTTTTAGTTGATACTACTTTATTCATTCCATAGTATTCTCCTGTTAATTTTTTAATTGAATTTGTTTTATTTATTTACCATTCCAAATGGATTATGATAATTTATTCATTATATCTTTCTTGGTAGGCTTACACATACTGATAACCTGAGCTCACCCCTTTATTTTGTTCTATATTCCATAGGATACCAAAATGTATTTTTTGATTGAAATGAAAAGGTGTGCTAAGTGGAATTATACTGTTATCAAATAAAAACATTGTGTATTGTATGATTTCAAATATATGTCAAATTAAACAATGTATGTATTTTAAAGAAAATAATAAACCAATTGTTCCTTTAGGATGTTATTTCTTATATTCCATGCCAATGTAATGATGTAATCACTAGCTTTAAGCTACTAGGGTTTCGGTCTTAACAACAATAAAGTGATATTTGTGGTAATATTTTATCTTGGAATTTATATGAATAGAATATATAAAGACTAATACAAAAAAATCAAGTCCATATCTAAAGAATCTATTTATTAAATTCGTGAAAATTTTAGAGAATTAGTAAGACCAAATGGAATCACAAAAGATTCATAGTTTCTCTACCTTTTATTTAAGGAAGTATTGGGTATTCGTTCAATTGTACCCTTAATGGATAGAATCCAGATCCAATATCAGTCATGGAAAAATATTGAGCTCCATGAAATTGATCAAACACACTCTCAATACGAGGTATATGATTATTATTTTTGATTGTGATAATCTCTAGTTATTAGTAATCATCGAAGAGTCACAATAATCCATCTTTATTTTTAGCAAAAAATAGGTTCACCCCATGGTGAATCACTTGGACATTTTAATCCCTTATCAATATTATACTTAGGTTTCTTCTTTTATTCCTACAACTCAATTGGGTCCATTCAATATGGATTCATTGAAAAATATATATAATTTGGCATTGTTTATATTGAAAACTCAACATTACAATATGGAAGATGGAAAGGACACTATTCGAGAAAGATATCAACAAATTTATATACAATAGGCATATATTCGATGTTTGGTATCTCCCCAACCAACTGAGGTAAACACCTTTTTGAATAAAAATCATAACCCTTATAATCAATGTAATTTCCATTGGTATTCATATTTATTGTATCATTTATTGATGATCAAAGGTGGATTTGTAATATCAAATGTTTCTTCTCTTCCATAGAAATATATATGGGGTTTATATAAAGAAAGATAATCCATTCTCAAGAAAAATCAACTAAATAAATAATACATTTATTGGTAAGATTCAGATTCCCAAAAACATATATCAGAGAGGAACTATAAACTACTGATATGATTCTAATACAATTAAGTGTATTTACTAATAAATAGAAATCTAATCACTGAGGATTGTAATTAAAATTTAAAGATAATAACCTTGATATATGGGGGTTTATATAAAATTTCAAATAAGAGTCATCAATATTTGAGTGTAACCGTCACCATCTCAACATAATTATTCTATATTTAATCTTTTATAACAACTAAAATGGTTATCATGACCTTCAAGAATAATTAATCAGAATTCTCAATCATATAATGATGAGACATTCTAAATAGAATGTCTAAATAATCAATCCATTTTTTTAATATGTGAAACCATAGGTTTATGATTCCTCATTCATGGTCATCATTTATTCAAATCCATAATAAATTTTCATAATTAATATGTGATTTATCCAAAAAAATATCCCCTGAGAGTGTGAAACTAGGTGTGTAGTTAGAGTACCCTCAACATGCATACGAATAATTATTGAAGTATAATCGACCAACTATTTTTAGAGTAATTACCGTAGATGCATCTACACTAAAACAACATAAAATTTTATTATCCAAATTGATATATTTTCTAGGAAAACCACATTATATATTCCTTGCCATAAAAATTTGGATGTTATCCAATATATAGTTTTATCCCTAGGGTTGTCACAAAATGTTCTTTAGTCCTAATCAAACAAAAACAATCTGATTCCATATATATTTCTCCATACATTCCATATATAAATATCACATAATTTTATGTCAATAATAGATACATTACATTATGATCTATGAGATAACCATAATGATTTAGTGTATATCAATACAAGATACACAATATTTTAATTTAATGAATGATCTTAAATAACTCCCACAAATATCATCTCACATAGTAATCTTATTAGACACACCCTACATAAAACCATTCTTCACAACATGGGATATGTAATCATAAAAAGGGTAAACTAATATACTATTTAATGTCAGAAAAGGGATATATTAATAATCACTTAAACCTAACATTATAAAATGGGTATGATAACAATAGTTTAACATTTGAAAATTCATACCCATCAAATCATAGATTGTATTCTTGAATCATAGAATAAAGCATGTATTCTCGTAATACATAAATAAAAAAAACAAAGAACATGATCCATGATATAATAACATTAAAAAATTGGTATGTTTCTATCTTACACATAAACATAAAAAAAGTTTCCTCGGATAAGGGTCAGTGCAAATACTATTGCGGTTAATTGGATTCACAATCCATTATTTCACATCCTTAGTCACGGTTCACTCCGAAGAATATCATAATGAAAATATTCCCTTAATTAACTTGGTTCACTCCCCCTTTTAGTCCTTATTATCCCATGATATGTGCATATTTTCCCAATTAATATGAAGGATATATAATTCTAGGCCCACCCATCACATAATCGTAATATATTTATATAGTTTCAATAAGATCATCAACCATTCATCATATATCATAACCCATGTAAGAACTAGGTTTCAAAAAAATTTCAATAATTCATCATAGATTAAATCATGTAAATATAAATGGTCAAAAAAATATAATCATCATAATAATAAATAATCCATATAATGAATAAGTATATAATCAATTGATCATATCCCTAGTTATGCATATATAACATCAAATGGTGTTTTCCTAGATGAAAATTATATTAAAATATCACAAGGGATATTTCTTTCAAAAAATAGCCTATTCAATTTTGAAATAAAATCATTAAAATCTAAAAATATTCAAAATTTTGTAGAAATTAATTTTTGTTGTGTCAATAAGATTTCCTTATCACTTTTCTATTCCTCTATGTTTTTAAAATCACAAAAACTCTATCTTAAGGAAAATTATTTTTTCCATATGATTTATCTTAATAAGGAAAATTTTCCTTCCCCATGAAAATTTATCCATACCTATGTTTTCATTGTTTAATTAATAGTGTCTGTAAAACCAACTCTTTTTTTCCTAAAGTTTAAAATTAAGTTTTATATCTAAAACCTAGAATTCCAATAAATCATTGGTTATAGAGTATTCTATTTTAGACTCCAAATTATTTGAAAATCATACTCTAAATTCTCTAAAATTCAGACTCTAAATTCTCTGAAATTTAGACTCCGAATTATCTGATGATCAGACTCTGAATTCTCTGAAATTCAGACTCTAAATTCTCTAAAATTCAGACTCCGAATTATCTGATGATCAGACTTCGAATTATATAAAACTGAGACTCTGAATTCTATGAAATTAAGACTCTGAATTATATGAAATCCAGACACCGAATTCTCTGAAATTCAGACTCTGAATTCTCTGAAATTCAGACTCTGAATTCTTTGAAATTCAGAATCCGAATTACACAAAATTCAGACTCTGAATTCATCCGAATTCAGACTCCTAATTCCACTGAAATCAAACTCTGAATTTCTCCTAAATAAAACATTGAATTCCTTAGAATTCAGAATCTAAATTCAATTGAATTCAGATTCTGAAATCTATAGAATTCAGGTTCAGAACTCTTTGAAAAAAAGAATCTGAATATCCAGGATTTAGAGTCTCCACATTATAATTTTCATAGACTCCAAAGTTTTTTTTTCTTTAGACTCCCAAAAATTATATTCGGTTAGGTGAACAAAATTTTCCTACACTTTTCATGGTTTTGAAACCATGTCGTACTTTCGGCTTCTAACTATCCATTGATTGAGTGACACATGTATAGGTCCCTCCGAAATTCGTTGAAAATTATGACTGTCGAAGGAGGGAGCTGACTATTGGAGAAGTGCCTATAAATAATATCTTATTTCAATGATCTCAAAACAAAAATGACTCAACCACTCTATAGATTTCTTGCTTCTGATGTGATTTATAGGGAGAGAGACTCTCATGCCTTGTTCATACTAGACATCTTGTATAACTTTCTTTGTGCGCCTCTGATTGTATCTATGAACCAGAAATGACTTCCAGGGATAGGATGACATAGGTGCCGACTACCTGAAATTTTGAGAATTTACATGCATAGGAAGAAAGAGGTTATGACTAACATAAATTTCTAGAGCTTGTGGGGATAGTAAGATAGATTCTGATATTCCTATCGAGGGGTTACCTTGGTGTGTGTATGGCATACATTCTTTGATGTATAAATCAAGGGACCTTTATCCATGGTTGTTGGATACCCTACTCGTTGGGTTAAAAGATTTCATGCTTGTTACTTGTTTTGTTTCAAGTTTATTTCCAATGTATTTCGATAAAGGAAAAAATTATAACCTATTTATAATTACTTGTTATTTTGTTTACTCTGATATGTAAGATTCTATATTCTTTAAGGTATAATCATTTCTATGTAATCATTACTTGTATATCATTTCTCGAACCACATTTCTGAAACCTTTCATGTTTTTATTACTAAAAGAATTCTTGAAAATTTACCTTGATTAAACTTGTTAAACATAGTATTCCTTAAGGATAACAATGATTTTTTTTAAATTACAATGCACCCCCTCTTGTAATTGAGTATCTACATTCATATTTAGAACCAACAATTGGTATCAAAGTATGTATATGAAATATTTATATTTAAATATAAGTTTTCTTTCTCATGTTTTCATTTTTCTAAATATTTTCCTTAGGATTTTTTTAATTTTTTAGAAAATTTGACTATTAACAAGTTTTGTGTATGGATATTTTCTTTTAGATGGCATGAATGAATATCAGTTCGATTTACAATCTAAATACTATTAGACCACCTATAATAGATTGGAATTATTATGAATATCGAAGAGATCATATGAAGACTTTTTTTATTAATACTAGAGTGGAAAAAATTGTTATTGTTACTAGATATTACAAGATTCTTGATAAGGATGTCAGAAATTTTACTAATCAAGAAAAGTAAGAATATAGACAAAAATAGATGGTACACAATACATAGTTATGATACATGACCAAATATATATATAGTTTTATTTATACTTGTGAAGATGTAAATTTAATTTGGAAGAAATTAGAGGTTTCTCATTTTGGAACATCCATGTTTATAGAAACTAGAAAAGCCATGGTCAGAGAAGAATATCATGGATTTCTATTTTCTTATTGGGAACTAGTGTGAAATGTAAAACAATGGTTTATGACTCTTTCTAATAGTTTACAATCAATGAGATAGAATGGTTTAGATGATATGGAACTTGTGGAAAAGATTATAGATATCATGCCTAATGAGTTGGAATCTAAGAGAACAACCATTGCAGATAATTGAAAGTATCTCAAATTACACTTGATGATAATTTTGGAAATATTCTTCTACAAGAGAGAAGAATGAAAATCTATGCTGATATAAATAAGAAGAATAATGGCAATGTATGTGTAGACATTACTACTACCAAAGCAAAGAGTCCTGAAAGGATTGCATGATCTAAGTCATAGAAAGTCATTATTTTATCTGAATCATGTGAAAGTGTAAATTCTAAGAATGAGCTTGCTAATATTTCTCAAAGGATGAACAAGATAGTTGGGATGAATTAAATTCAATATATATTTAAGAATAATGAACAATAATATAAGAAATACTCTTAAGTCACATATTATGAATGCAAAAGAGCAGGGCATATAAGGCCAGATTGTCATATTCTTAAGAAAAATGATAGAAGGGAAAATCATTTGGGAAAAATTAGAAAGAAGTACTAAAAAAGAATTTTAAGAAGGTTTAGAATGCTAACAATACCATGAGATCCAGTGGTGGAGATTCTTCTGATCAATCCTCAGAGTATAAATCTTTAGGTCAGAAAAATCGTGGTCTAATTACAAATCTACCTATGGAATTGGAAAGGTACACAATGTGGAATCCATAACTAATGTATTCTTAAACACAAATTATAATGAAAATAGATATTATAAATCTTTAGATGAAGAATTTTATTTTGATGAAGATAAAACCTTACCTACTTATGAAGAAACATCTAGTTTTTCTAAACTTTTTGAGAATGAAAATTCTACACTCAAGAAGAAACATGATAAAGAAAATTATAGAATTTACATTAATTATAATGATGTATCGGATCTTTCTAAAGATCATAATTTACAAATTTATAATTTTGAAAGTATTTCCAAAAACCTTGAGGAATTTAATTCTGAGAAGGATAAACTTTCAAAGGATCTTGAAAATGTAATTTATAAGAATAATATTTTAGTGACTAACATTAGTTCAAAAACTAATTTTTTGAGGACAAAAATTCAGTTATTAAACTAAGGTGAGAAATATTATCCGTGAGGAAGTGTTTTTCATACTTTACCATAGGTAATGAAAAGTTTGATAAGATCTATTCCGAAATTTTACCTCTAAGGAATAATTTTGGATTAGTTTATACTCATTCTAATCTGGTTTTTAGCATTAACTATTTTGTTCCTCAAAGTGCCCCATTTTCAAATAAATGTCAGTGTGGTGGGAATTGGAAAAAAATTTCTATAAACAAAAATTATTATTTAGGTTTTCATAAAGCTTATTTTTCTATGATTGTGTGGATTCTTAAAATATTTCATTCTGAAATTTTTGGATGCAAGAAAATTTGGATTCTGAATGTCTAACTCTCTTATTTTAATGAAATTAAATATAGTACCAATAGCAATACATAGTACATGGATAGTGGATGTTCGAAACATATGAATTGTAAAAAAACATCATTGAAAATATTATCAAGGTGATAGGATGAAAATTAACTTTTTGAGATAATGCTTTGGGAGAAATAACTGTTATAAGTAACATTATTCTTCTTAAAAAACATTGATTTCAAATGATTTATTTGTTAAAGGTATTATTAACAACCTCATCAGCATAATTCAATTATGTGATGAAGGGTACCTTGTAATTTTTAGGAATGAAAAATTATTATTACACAATTCCAAGGAAGAGTTTATTCTTTCTTCCCATAGGCAAGAGAATGTATACACACTAAACATAGAAAACCATAGGAGCCAAGATCTACCTTGTCTTAGTACAATGTAAGATCAATCATGGTTATGGATTAGAATTTTAGGACACTGTAATCCTATGAACCTATGAAAACTCTCTAAAAATTGACTAGTTAAGGATTTACGGAAGCTTAGATTTTATTCTTCAAAAGATTTTGATCATTGTCAATATGGAAAACAACATAAATCATGATTTAAATCAATCATTGAAGTCTCATCTTCTAAGGCATTACAGTTGGTGCATATGATGTTTTTCAGTTCAACACAAACTAGAGGCATTAGAGGAAAATATAATGTGTTTGTCCTAGTTGATAATTACACTATATTTACATGGGTCTATTTTCTAGAAATAAAATATGAAGCATTTTCTTATTTCAAAATTTTTAGAGCCCAAGTTAAAAATTAGAAAATCGTTCATTTGATAATTATTCATTGTGATCATGGAAAAGAATTTAAAATTTTGGATTTTGAAACATTATGTAGTAGAAAAGACATTACTCACAACTTCTTAGTACCAATAACCCCTCAACAAAATGATTATGTAGAATGAAGAAATCAAATTCTTCAAGAGATAACAAGAACAATGTTGAGTGAATATTTGATAGCTAAACACTTTTGGGATGAATCTGTAACACCCCAGGTAAATAACAAATATGACATTTTTATATTTATCCATATTTGTGAATAAAATATTAATGCTACTTTAAAGGGGACGCTATGCTCGATGGGGTACCAAATACGCCACAACGAGTTTCTTGGGAATCTTATGTTGCACTCTAATAATAAAATAATATTATTTTAAATGGTACTTAACGCCTAGCTGTTGTAATGGCGGGAATGAACAGAACTAAATAAAAAATGATTATATATTTTTGTCAAATATTTTTAATCCTTACAATAAATGTTAGAGGAATAAAAATGCAAATGAATCCAATTTTTTAAGCATAAACATTCTAATATTCTTTAAAAGGCCGATTAACCGCCTTTTGATAGTGAACCTCTTTTAAATCCACTTTTTGACAATTTTATGTGTTATATTCGACAAAATTAAATTCTTCTTTAGAATCGGGACATCAAAATTTACTTTGTGTAAATTTTTGGTATTTTTCCGAAAAAGTTCAATTTTTAATGAATAGTGAAAAATGTTGTATTTTAATTGAAAACCTCTTTTTAATCTAATTTATTTATATGATTAGATTATCTTTTGAATTGGTTTTAAAGTGAAATTATAATATATTTTTACCATTTAATCCAATAGTGGTCTATGGAATTAATTTCACTTTGAAATCGGACTTAAACTAGTGTCAATCTTTTGATACATTTTGTTTCATAAAAACACGCTATTTGTTTTGACAACAGGAATTAATTATTAAATTAATTAATGAAAATTATATGTTTTGAATTTTTTAAAATATACATCATTTTTGAATTCGTAATATCAAATATATCTTAGGTTGAATTTTTAGTAATTTTCTGAAAAACTTCAATTTTTGATGAATAGTGAAACCACTAAGTGGTACTTATAAAAACTGATTTTCCATTTAAATGAAATTTTTCCACCTTTTTGTTTTGAATTTCAAAAATCCTACATACATGGTTGTCATTAAGAATTAAAATTTGGTTCAATGGGATTAAAATATTTTTTTTGGTGAATAGTAACTTTTTAAGTTTTTAATCGCGATTAGAGGTAATTAGTGTAGTTTAAGGTAAGAAAAATGTTTTAATAAAATTAAATGACCTAGAAACATGGCCTACCCTCATTGGATGTGTCATGGCCGTCCAAGACAATCCATGGGTCAACTTGGGGACCCCATATAGCCACTTTGGTTGGAAAATGACATAAAGACCTTTTTATTTAATGATATAGTAAAAATGACACAAACATGAAATGTTTTACTAAAACAATTTTTACAAGGGGTTATAAAAGTGAGATATTTGACTATAAAAAGTCATTGGAAATATAAAACGGTTTCCTACATCATAGTATTTTTTTTAATAATTTTTATACATTAAATAAATTAAATTATTTATGACATCATAATGATGCAACGATTACCTCATTAATAAAGGATTTAAATTAAATGGAAAGATAATGTAATATCTAAGACCTACATATGTCCAAAACCTATTTTATGGGTGGATTTAGAACCCTTATCACCTTAAACTCGAAACACATCAATGTGGGACCACTAAAATCCGAAACTAATTCTAAAATAAAGTTACATTTCCTTACTTTCCAAGAGTGCCCCTCCTCTCCTCTTATAAAAGGCCCCCACCTCTACCTCCTTACCCACACTTCCAAAGCCTTTGGCTCAGCCCAACCCTGCACATTTTCCTCTCCACATCCCTATATAACTCCTTGAAGCCTCACTTTGGGAAGAATCCTTCCCAAGGAAGCCTTTGAGCTCAAACTAAAGGGAGTTACCCGATTTTAAGGTAATGTCTTCGCTTGAATCCTTTTGTTTTATTTTGCTTCTCCAACCCCCTAAACTCTTTTTATTCATTTATTTTGTAACAAATCAAGTATCTTCAATATACAAGGATTTTGTTATAATAAGGTTTCGAGCTACACTTACACACGCCTACATCTAATGGTTAAAGAACATATTGATTCAGTGGATGGTGAATTTCTGCCTCCCGAAATGATGATTGTTCAACATTCTTCTAACACCTTCGAAGGTGGCCATTAATATGACACTATATTTATATATGATATCTAATATGTTTATTTTTTACTTAATCTTCTGTATTTTTCATTTATGGAATAACTTTATGGTTTCCATTTAGGGTAAACGCGATATCTTCATTTAAGGAAGTGCGGACTACCGCCGCCTCAAAGTGATTTGATTCGTTAATACCATATGTGGTACGTATACAGGATATATTTAATGATATTATATATGATACCATACTGGAATTAAAATACTATTATGTATCATTATGTTTTAATTCCATTAAATATGAAATAGAAATGGAAGTAGCGTTCATGCGTACGTACGGCTTACCGTCTCCATGAATGGTGCATTTCATTTCTTAACTCTAAATGTTATGTAATATTATTAATGAATGAATTTACTGGATATATATGATATATATGATATATACATGATGAATACAATTCTGGATATAATGAAACTTTGACCACACAAACAACATGTAATTGTAAGAAGTCCACTTTCGACTTAAGAACCAAGTATCGACAAAACAATCATTATTAACTTAAATGATTACATAATGTCTATGACATGGTAATAAGTGATATAAAAGTAATAATTAATTTGAAAAAGGTTCTTAAGGAATTATAAATTAACTCAAGTTTATTATTCAGGAGATTAAAGAACGATCGAGTCAAGTTGGACCCGAGGTAAGGGATCTTACTCCTCTCTTTCTTTTTAAGTACACTCTTTTATGTCATTACTTTTAAGCTCATATTTCTTATGATTGCGATGTTATTTTATATTAATACTACTATAATTCTTATGTCCATATGATGAGAGACCCAATTTCCTCTCATCAATCCATTTTGGATGTTTTGAGTGGCGCCGTTAGGCTGCCGAATTTTCGTAAGAGATCTAACCTCTCTCTTTCTTTTTAAGTACTCTCCTTTAAGTTAATTCTTTTAAGATCCACTTTGTTATGATGGGGGATGTTATTTTATATTCCTATTTCTTTAAATTTTATTTTAATA
This sequence comes from Viscum album, assembly GCA_963277665.1. NCBI lineage: Eukaryota > Viridiplantae > Streptophyta > Magnoliopsida > Santalales > Viscaceae > Viscum > Viscum album. The sequence continues at coordinate 1,585,051,392 of OY728125.1, forward strand.
TGATGAGAGACCCTATTTTATCTCATCAATCCATTTTTGGAAGTCTTAAGTGGCGCCGTTAGGCTGCCGAGTTTTCGTAAGGGATTTTTCATCTCACTTTTATTCCCGTGGGATTTATGCTACATTTGCCAAAATTTCCTTTTAGTGGTGTATTTAATGACCATTATTTTACTCATTGTGTAATATAATTTCATTTATGGGTATTTACATCAATTTTTTATTGTTTTTCTTTCACGGAGTGTATGTTTCGAAAGATACCCAAGTCGGTAAGGGAACCTTTCACCCTCCTCTTTTTAAAAGACTTCTTTTGTTATGTCTTTTAATTCACATACTATTATTTTGGGATATGTTCTTCTATATCCTTATTGATGTAAATTTTATGTCCAAGTGATGAGATACCCCTTTTATCTCTCATCAACTCTTTTTCTGAATTTTGAAGTGACGCCGTTGGGCTGTCGAATTTTTGCAAGGGAACTTCTTAACCCAATTTTGATTCTTTGGGATAAACTTGTACTCCTTGAATATGTCATTATATGATTATTTGTGAATGTCCTATGATTGTTTTACACTTAATATCCACTTATATTTTGTGTATTAATTTGTCACACATAATTATGTAATTGATTTATCCTTAAACCAAGGATACCGTCTTTGTAAGGGACTTCGTCTCAATCTCTTTTCATTGAGGCATATTTTGTTTTATACACAACTTTCTTTTATACGGTGTATAAACCCCTTTGACTTTTACGTTTATCCAAAAAGAATATGTTTATATGAAACGTTTTTCAAAACGACAAAAGGGAATGTTTTTTTCATACGTATGCGGCGACAATGACTTCTCTGCGGCCATGACCATTATTTGAGTTTCGGCTTCCTCTACAAGTCATACCTTCTTTTTAAAAGAAAAATAAATACCATGTTTTACTTTTCTTTTATTTTGGTATTGAAAATGGTTTTCATAAGGTTTATTATATCAATGTGTTTTATTGATATCTTGTGATTGAAATGTGAAAATGTTATGTTTCATTTAGGAATGTATTATGAGGTACGATTTTGTTATGGTTCTTGGGAATTTTTATGAATATGGGTGTTTCCGTGATAAACAAAGGGAGGGTGAGCCCGATATAGATCTCCAATTCATTGGGTAACGTGAAGGAGTGAAACGTTAGGGTTTCATTGAAGAGATTTATGGAATATACTGTGACGGGTATTCCAAACGTAACCAAGAGGGTTACTCCCTACGTAAGAATGTTACGAATGCCTCAAGTTACCTTTATGTCTAACGATTTCTATGATTTATTCATGATTTTATGAGGTATGTAAAGTGCTTATGTTTTATGGGTAAAGTATGATTTCATTCTTATGTATACATGTACTCATGTTTCCTTTCCATATTTTTATAGCCCTTACTGAGCTTTTTATGCTCATCCCAAGTTTTTTTGAAATGTTTTTCACAGATCAAGGGAAAGGTACATGATATGATGATAGTGTCAAGAAAGAATCCATGTTTTATTTTAAATATGTTTCCGTTGATTGGAAAAAATGAATACTATATTTTATGTAACCTATTTTTTTAAATGTGGAATGTAATGAAAGTTTCATGATATAATTCTCTAAAACTCTAAACCTGAAAAGATCCTCAATGTGAATTATTCATTTAATTCAATATTAAGTAAGGTTTATGTCTGGGGCCATATAGTTGGTATCAGAGGTCAGTTTAGACAACATTAGGGATTAGGAGTTCTTGTGAGACACATTATTAGTCCCTATATCTATTATTTTAGTTAAATCCTTGTTTTATAACATTTTTTCAGGTCAAGTAAAGCCTGTTATGAATGGAAGGAGAAGGATCTCAAACGACATTCCTATATCTTTCTAATGACATGCTCGCAATAATTATTGCAAAGTCATCTTCGGATGATTGTGAAACTTTTTCTAGCATACAACTCAATTGCAAGAAGTTGTTTGAGATATCAAACACCTCCACTATACCTCGTTATCATCGCGGATCATGGGTTGTTTTTAGACAAATACTATTTTCACAATATTCTCATATTTTCAATAAAGGTAAATATTATCAAGGTATTTTCAAATATTTTACCTTATGACAAGAATTTGAAGCATATTATGATTTTAAAAATGGTGCTGAGGAAGGAGACCAATGAGCAACCTATTTATATTTTCTTTTAAAATATAGTCTCACATCACATACTTATAGTATTTTAAAAGGACCAATAATAGAAAGTTTCAACTCAATTTCGGTCCGTCTATTTTATAGAAATCATGTTTTATCAGATGTTTTGGAATTATATGTCATACATGATTATTTTCCAAAACTGATTTTCTGTGAACACCCATATGACCCATGTTGTTTGAGGTGTATTTGGATGGAGGAATAAAATGATTTTGAAGGATCTCTAAATCATTGTTGTAATTCATGGGACTTCTACCTATGTGAGAAAGATGACAATGAAACCGAGTGGACTCCATGATCAAGGTATGATGTTATTCATTTTGGGAATCATTTTATTTTATCTTATGGTGGTGAAATAAGACTTCAAGAATTAAGATGTTTAGATCGTAATGAATTCGGATGAAAATTCAAGGTATACGGAAACGATTGAGGTTAAACCATGTTAGGGTTATTTTTGGAGTTTTATAAAAAGGACAACATGCAGACCGTGTGACAACGCGTCGCGTCAGACAAAGCTGCGGGAATAAAACCCACAACCAAAGTGCAACTGGTATTTATCACCTACCACTAGACTACATGAAGTCCCTGGTTAGTTTTACTGATTCATTTTTAGTTATATGAATTTAGGAATCAAGAGTAAGTTTATTTTGGGTTATCTGTGGAAATTATTAACCAATCATCGAGGATATGTGATTAGGTTAACTACTTTTCAATATGAGAATTTAAGAGTAACTGATGTTGTTTGGAGATAAATGATACGATTTAACTTGGAAGAATATTTGACGAAATCCCTCAAATATTTGGGTTTCAATCTTAGTTTGGTTTACTTTGAAGAATTTTATGGACAAATTTATTATTGAATGGTCCTCGTTGATCTTTGGTTTTTTTTGGACAAATTTTGGAGATTAAGAATAGATTTTCTTTTTATAAGGGGTTATACTTTTCTGGATTATTTGATCTTCTACTAGCCTTTTTTGTTTTGGTTTTTGTCTAAAGACATGGGAAGTATATAGTTCTCTTTTGTGGATTAGGTTATTCTCTAGAAGTTGATTATAGTACTCTTAATGTGAATAAGTCTTCCTAAATACTCGTCTTATGGAGAAAATATGAGTTTGTGTAAAAGTTGAAAGTCAACATGATAAGTGATTATGTTTCCTTATGAATAAATTACTCAATAAAAAGTAACTTAAAACAAAAATGTTGTCTATTAACTTTTCATACTGGGGAATCGAATACTGTTTAACCCATCACAAGTTTGTGATTTTCTTGTGGTTAACTTTCTCCTAAACATGTTTTCTATCACTCTCCATCAAAACATGACCCATTGTTTTTTCTTCCATGTCCATATTTCCGTACTTGGAATCCTAGTATGGGTTAACTCGGGTGACCTTTGTACTTATCTTTCGTTATTTTAACGTGATTGTTTAACCGACTCTTGTTCCGATGTGGGACTTTCAAGGATGTTCCCAGGCCCAATTTTAAAATTGCGAGGACGCAATTCCCAAAAGGGGGGAAGGATGTCACACCCCATGTAAATAAAGAATATGACATTTTTATATTTATCCATATTTGTGAATAAAATATTAATTCTACTTTAAAGGGGATTCTATGCTCTATGGCATACCCAATACGCAACAACGAGTTTCTTGGGAATCTTACGTTGCACTCTAATAATAAAATAATAATATTTTAAATGGTAGTTAACACCTAGCCGTTTTAATGGCGAGAATGAATAGAACTAAATAAAAAATTATTATATATGTTTGTCAAATATTTTTACTCCTTACAATAAATGTTAGAGGATTAAAAATGCGAATGAATCCAATTTTTTAAGCATAAACATTCTAATATTCTTTAAAAGGTCGATTAACTGCCTTTTGATGGAGAACCTCTTTTAAATCCACTTTTTGACAATTTTATGTGTTATATTTGACAAAATAAAATTCTTCTTTAGAATCGGGACATCAAAATTTACTCTATGTAAATTTTTGGTATTTTTCCGAAAAAGTTCAATTTTTAATGAATAGTGAAAATGTTGTATTTTAATTCAAAACCTCTTTTTAATCTAATTTATTTATATGATTAAATTATATTTTGAATTGGTTTTAATGTGAAATTATAATATATTTTTACCATTTAATCCAATAGTAGTCGATGGAATTAATTTCACTTTGAAATCGGACTTAAACTAGTTTCAATCTTTTGATACATATTGTTTCATAAAAACGCGCTATTTGTTTTGACAGCGGGAATTAATTATTAAATTAATTAATGCAACTTATATGTTTTTAATTTTGTAAAATAGACATCATTTTTGAATTCGGAATATCAAATATAGCTTAGGGTGAATTTTTGGTAATTTTCTGAAAAACTTCAATTTTTGATGAATAGTGAAACCACTAAGTGGTACTTATAAAAACTGATTTTCCATTTAAATGAAATTTTTCCACCTTTGTGTTTTGAATTTCAAAAATCCGACATACATGGTTGTCATTAAGAAGTAAAATGTGGTTCAATGGGATTAAAATAATTTTTTTGGTGAATAGTAACTTATTAAGTTTTTAATCGCGATTAGAGGTAATTAGTGTAGTTTAAGGTAAGAATAATGGTTTAATAAACTGAAATGACCAAGAAATATGTCCTACCCTCATTGGATGTGTCATGGCTGACCAAGAAAATCCATGGGTAAACTTGGGGACCCCTTGGAGCCACTTTGGTTGGAAAATGACATAAATACCATTTTATTTAATGATAAAGTAAAAATGACACAAACATGAAATGTTTTACTAAAACAATTTTTACTTGGGGTTATACAAGTCAGATGTTTGACTATATATAGTCATTGTAAATATAAACATATTTCTTACATCATATTATTTTTTTATAATTTTTAGACATTAAATAAATTAAATTATTTATGACATCATAATGATGCAAAGATTACCTCATTAATAAAAGATTTAAATAAAATGGAATGATAATGTAATATCTAAGACCTAAACATGTACATAACCTATTTTATGGGTGGATTTCGAACCCTTATCACCTTAACCTCTAAAAAAATCAATGTGGGACCACTAAAATCCGAAACTCATTCTAAAATAAAGTAATATTTCCTTACTTTCCAAGAGTGCCCCTCCTCTCCTCTTATAAAAGGCCCCCAACTCTACCTCCTTACCCACACTTCCAAAGCCTTTGGCTCGGCCAACCCCTTCCCATTTTGTCTCTCCACATTCCTCTATAACTCCTTGAAGCCTCACTTGGGGCATAATCTTTCCCAAGGAATCCTTTGAGCTCAAACCAAAGGGAGTTACCCGATTTTATGGTAATGTCTTCGCTTGAGTCCTTTTGTTTTATTTTTCTTCTCCAACCCCCTAAAATCTTTTTATTCATTTATTTTCTAACAAATCCATTATCTTCAATATACTAGGATGTTGTTATAAGAAGGTTTCGAGCTTCACTTACACACACCTATATCTAATGGTTAAAGAACATACTGTTTCCGTGGATGGCGAATTTCTGCCTCCCGAAACGATGATTGTTCAACATTCTTATAACACCTTCAAATGTGGCCATTAATATGACACTATATTTATATATGACATCTAATATGTTTATTTTTTACTCAATCTTCTGTATTTTTCATTTATGGCATACCTTTATGGTTTCCATTATGGGTAAACGCGATATCTTCATTTAAGGAAGTGCGGACTACCGCCCCCTCAAAGTGATTTGATTCGTTAATACCATATGTGGTATGTATAAAGGATATATATAATGATATTATATATGATACTATACTGGAATTAAAATACTATTATGTATCATTATGTTTTAATTCCATTAAATATGAAATAGAAATGGAAGTAGCGTTCATGCGTACGTACGGCTTACCATCTCCACGAACGGTGCATTTCATTTCTTAACTCCAAATGTTATGTAATATAATAAATGCATGAATATACTGGATATATATTATATATATGATATATACATGATGAATAAAATTCTGGATAAAATGAACCCTTGACCACACGAACAACATGTAATTGTAAGAAGTCCACTTTCGACTTAAGAACCAAGTATCGACAAAACAAACATTAATAACTTAAATGATTACATAATGTCTATGACATGGTAATAAGTGATATAAAATTATTAATGAACTTGAAAAAGGTTCTTAAGGAAGTATAAATTAACTCAAGTTTATTATTCAGGAGATTAAAGAACGATCGAGTCAAGTCGGACCCGAGGTAAGGGATCTTACTCCTCTCTTTCTTTTTAAGTACACTCTTTTATGTCATTCCTTTTAAGATCATCTTTCTTATAATAGGGATGTTATATTATATTAATCCTACTTTAATTATTATGTTCATATTATGAGAGACCCAATTTACTCTCATCAATCCATTTTGGATGTTTTGAGTGGCGCAGTTAGGCTGCTGAATTTTCGTAAGAGATCTAACCTCTCTCTTTCTTTTTAAGTACTCTCCTTTATGTTACTTATTTTAACCTCATCTTTGTTATGATGGGGGATGTTCTTTTATATTCATATTTCTGTAAATTTTATTGTAATATGATGAGATACCCTATTTGATCCCATCAATCCATTTTTGGATGTTTTAAGTGGCGCTGTTAGGCTGCCGAGTTTTCGTAAGGGATTTTTCATCTCACTTTTATTCCCATGGGATTTATGATACATTTGAAAAAATTTCCTTTGAGTGGTGTATTTACTGCCCATTATTTTACTCATTGTGTAATATACTTTCATTTATGAGTATTTACATCAATGTTGTATTGTCTTTCTTTCACGGGGTGTATGTTTCGAAAGATACCCAAGTCGGTAAGGGAACCTTTCACCCTCCTCTTTTTAAAAGACTTATTTTGTTATGTCTTTTAATTCACATACTATTATGTTGGTATATGTTCTTCTATATCCTTATTGATGTAAATTTTATGTCCAAGTGATGAGATACCACTTTTATCTCTCATCAACTCTTTTTCTGAATTTTGAAGTGACACCGTTAGGCTGTCGAATTTTTGCAAGGGAACTTCTTAACCCAATTTTGATTATTTGGGATAAACTTGTACTCCTTGAATATGTCATTCTATGAATATGTGTGAATGTCCTCTGATTGTTTTACACTTAATATCCACTTAAATTTGGTGTATTCGTTTGTCACACATAATTATGTAATTGATTTATCCTTAAACCAAGGATACCGTCTTTGTAAGGGACTTCGTCTCAATATCCTTTCATTGAGGCATATTTTGTTTTATACACAACTTTCTTTTATATGGTGTATAAACCCCTTTGAATTTTACGTTTATCCAAAAGGAATATTTTTTTACGAAATGTTTTACAAAATGACAAAAGGTAATGTTTTTGTCATACGTATGTGGAGACAATGACTTCTCTGCCGCCGTGACCATTATTTGAGTTTCGACTTCCTCTACAAGCCATACCTTCTTTTTAAAAGAAAAATAAATACCATGTTTTACTTTTCTTTTATTTTGGTATTGAAAATTGTTTTCATAAGGTTTATTATATCCATGTGTTTTATTGATATCTTGTGATTGAAATGTGGAAATGTTATGTTTCCTTTATGCATGTATTATGAGGTATGATTATGTTATGGTTCTTGGGCATTGTTATGAAGATGGGTGGTTCCATGATAAACTAAGGGCAGGTGAGCCCGATATAGCTCTCCAATTCATTGGGTAACACTAAGGAGTGAAACATATGGTTTCTCCGAAGATATTTATGGAATATACTGTGATGGGTATTCCAAACGTAACCAAGAGGGTTACTCCCTACATAAGAATGTTACGAATTCCTCAAGTTACCTTTATGTCTTACGATTTCTACGATTTATTAATGATTTTATGAGGTATGTTAAGTTCTTATGTTTTATGGGTAATGTATGATTTCATTCGTATGTATACATGTACTCATGTTTCCTTCCCATATTTTTATAACCCTTACTGAGTTTTTTATGCTCATCCCATGTTTTATTGAAATTTTTTTCACCGGTCAAGGGAAATGTACATGATATGATGATAGTGTCAAGGAAGTGTCAAGAAATAATCCATATTTTATTTTAAATATGTTTCCATTGATGGGAAAAATTGAATACTATCTTTTATGTAACCACTTTGTTTAAATGTGGAATGTAATGAAAGTTTCATGATCTAATTCTCTAAAACTCTAAACCTGAAAAGATCCTCAATGTAAATTATACATTTAATTCAATATTAAGTAAGGTTTAAGGCTGGGGCCTTATAGAATTTATAAGTACTGATTTTTATACTATTAGTCAAGTTTTGATTAGATCATTTCTTAATAAAAACCCTTATGAATTGTGGAATAGTAGAAAACCTAGAATTTCCATCATCAATGTATTTAGATGCAAAGTATTCATTTAGAATAATAAAGATAATTTACATAAATTCAAACCCAAATCTGATTAAAGAATTTTATTAGGCTACTCCATAAATTTTAAGTCTTGTAGAGTTTTTAATAAAAATAATTGTAATATTGAAGAAACAATACATGTTAAATTTAATGAAACTAATTATTTTGTTAATAAACAACATCAATCTATATCTACGGATGTGCTTCCAAAAACTGATTATCAACCCTTGATAGAAGATCCTTCTAATTAGGAAAATGTTCATGAAAATGGTTCTGAGAAATTTACCCCATAATATTTCCTTCAATATGTGGATGAATAGGTTTTACAAAACCCAAATCATTTGTTTCTTATAAATCACCCCGGTGATAGTATCATCGGTAATGTAAATCAACCTGTAAGAATTATAATTTCCTTGAAGAATGAAGTAGAAATCTATAATTTCTTTCTCTATAGGAACAAAAAATCACTGATGAATATTTAGGTGATGATTATTGGATAAAAGACATGAAGGATGAGCTAAATGGATTCGAAAGTAATAATGTTTGGACCTTTGATGAAATTCTTATGTAAAAATCTATTATTGGAGTAAAATTGTTCTTTAGAAATAAGTGTGATCAAAATGGAATCATATTAATAAATTAAGCTAGATAATTTTCTCAAGTATATAATCAACAAGAAGGAATAGACTATGAAGAAACCTATGACCCTGTAGCTAGACTTGAATCCAGCCTTATTCTACATTCCTTTGTAGTATTCTTTATCTTTAATATTTTTAAAATGGATGTTAAATGTGATTTTCTTAATAAATATGTTCAAGGGGATGTTTTTTTTAACAACCTTCGGGTTTTATAGATATAAAACATCATAGACGTGTTTTCAATTTTACCAAAGATTTATATGGACATAAAGAATCCCCTAGAGCCTTTTACGATATACTTACAAGATTTTTGTTACAAAACAATTACATTGAGGGAAATGATGATCTAAACCACTTTATGAAGAAATATAAGAAATTTTTTTTGTTCAAATTTATGTTGATGAAATTATATTTGGTTCAACTCTACAATCATTAACTGATTCATTTGTGAATTTAATTATATATGAGTTCTAAATGAGTATGATGGGAGAGTAAACATTTTTTATAGCTTTTCAAATTTATCAAATACCAGAAGGAAAATATAAATCTCAACATAAGTATATTAAATAACTTCTTAAAAATTATGGATATGACAACACAAAAAGTATAAGTACTCCCATTGGTACCTCAAATTCACTTGATCTTAATGAAGTTGGGAAACCTTTAGTTCAAACATCATTTAGAGTTAGGATAGGAAGTCTACTATACATGACAGCTAGTCACCCAAAATTAATGTTTTCGGTATGCTTATGTGCAAGATATCAATCCAATTCTATGGAATCTCTTTTAAAGGCTGTGAAAAACATTTCGCTATATAAAGGGAACCTTGGATTTATGACTCTTTTATACATATGGAAATGATTTTGTTTTAAAAATATTTTCAGATGCTTCCTTTGTTGGATGTAGAATGGATAGGAAAATTACACCTAGAACATGTCATTTCTTAAGAGATTCATTAGTTTCTTGGCCATTTAAAAAGAAACACTCAATAGCACTATCCACTGTTGAAGCTGAATATGTAGAAGAGGGAATTTTTTGTGATCAAGTGTTGTCTATGCAACACACACTCATAGACTATGATAAAAACCTTCACATCGAACTCGTGCTAAACAGATAAACATTAGGAATCAATTTCATTTGGATCACACACAAAAAGGAGATATAATTTTTCAATTTATTGGCACACAAGATCAAATTGCTGATATTTTCACAAAATATTTACCCACCGATAGATTTCAATACATTAATAAAAGTTAGGAATGTTAAATGTAAAGTAATATTCCATATTAAATTATATTAGAAACCTATCTATTTATAGTTATAAACTCATTTTCTTTGGGGTAGTACATTTTTTTTTATAATCAAATTTTTTTCATAATGAATTTTTTTTTCTAAATTAAATTCTTTATTAATTAATTTTTTTTTCATATTCAAAATTTATAAAATAAATAATTTCATATTCAAAATTTCTGTAATAAAATTTTTCAAAGCCAGTTTCATTGAAATCTAAAGTTTATCATGATGAATTTTCCTCATTATGAATAATATTTCCTGATAATCAGGAAGGTATGTTTTCATTCTTAAATTTTCTTAATCATCTTTTTACATGTTGGTATTTTTACCTTGTTTATGAAACTTTTTCGGATTCACATTTTCTTTAATCCAAATATTTATCATAAAAACCTCAAAATATTGGAAGATATCAAATCACTTATTCGGCCATCATCTCAACTATGATATCTGATCAAGAGTTGTTTAACCATTGGATTAGTCAAAGAATTTGAACCGTTATCTCAAACACCAATATAATGACCCCCTGTTGGTTATCCTAAATCGATCTTCAAATACATCATGTGCTGTTGTTCTTCCCCCTACGTATGGTCGTTTATAATTTCCAAGTTTTTCCAAATATTGAATGTTTGTTTAAGCCTCTCTATAGAAAGAAATGTCGACTGTAAAAGAAATATGAGAATGAAATATATACAGAGAAAGGTTAGTTGATCTGAATTTTTTTCTAAGTATGATTCAATTATTTCAAATAAAATCAAGATGAATGACAGGGAATGTCTATGTTTATAAAAAATGAAGGCACATGATCCGGTTTATCTGGATTTGTTTGTTGAATTTTATGAATCAGTTTGTTTTTTAAAGAATGATGGAGATATAAGTTTTCCCTAAAGAGATATGGAAAGACCTACTCCCCATCCTACACTAAGGCTGCAAGTCTAATTGGAATTCCTTATGATGGTGAAGCTGAATTTTGTACCCCTAAATTACTGGATGTATCTGGTTCATTTGAGAAGTAAAATACATTAGAGTGTTTTGGTATAAAAGTAGTGAAGACCCTGAAGATTAACTATCTATCAACAAATTTTTGGATTCATTAATTATTGGTTCTTGGTTTTATCATTCTGAGAAAAGTGGATAAGTGTTCATTGATGATAAGTGACATCTATATTCTGGATATCTTGGTGAACCTCAAGAAGGAAAATCCAGTGATGTATATCTTGATTAAAATTGAGAATATAAAGAATGGAAATTTGAAGTCTCAAATTATCATGTATCCGTCAATTCTCTCTAAAATTATAGTTATTTGTTTGGAATCGCTCAAAATCCCATGCAATTATAATCTATGAAATTACAATGTTATGCTTCTGAGCGATGACACCATCAGAAGGATGAAGGTTGGAATCTCTAATGAATCCATAGAATTTTATGAGATACCTGAAGAAGAATTAGAAACTTTATCAATGAACATGTAAGTCACTGAGACATCCAAGAAGGGTGGATGGAAGAGGAAGGAAAAGGAACCAGAAGAAAAATAAAAAAATCTTGCGACTAAGGAAACTCAATCCGCACACCCAAAACCAATGAACCAAAGGAAATACCCAGATTAAGTAGTGGCTAGGTAGATAAAGGACAAGAAGAATAGGAAATAAGGGGATCCCAATTTTTTATTGGACCCTACTGAAGCAAAAACAATAAAGATATTGGATACTGACTATCTTGAGAAGCAAGAGAAAGAAACTAAAAAGAGGAAAAAGATTCTAAAGGATGAAATCATTCAACCTATTTTTAATGCTACTGAAAAATCCTCTGAACAAATCCGGATACCAGAATCATTTTTTAAAGAATCACTCCCAATGACTCCAATAAAGAAGATGGTGATTTCAGGACCATAAAAAGAGGAATAAGTAGAAGAAGAATATGAATAAGAAGGAAGTGGTGATACCGAATAAATGATAAGGAAAGTAGAGGATTATCATTAGAAGAGTAGTCCTTATTAATATCAATCAATATGAACATCTAAATCTGAATCTTCAAAACATGCTACTGCAGGAAAAAACAAAAATGTTTATAAAGAAGTGAATAATCTATCTGAAGAAGAAAGTAGAAACAATGAATTTATTTAGCTAGAGGATATTATGGCAGGTGATGAGATGGAAAACCTTTAGGAAGATACGATTGTTCATTTTTTAGATAGTGAGCATGAATCACCAAAAGTTGAAGAGATCGTTCCAAGAGAAGACATGGGAAAACAAGTGTTGGTTGAAACACCTAGTAAATATATGGAGAAAAATAAAGTTGTAGGTAATTCATCGAAGAGGAAAGATGAAAAATTAGAAAAAGAATCCTCACCAACCAAACACTTTGATTTGGAATCATCCTCGCTTAGACCTGATTTAGTGGTACAATCTTTGAAGAAGTTATTTAATTCCATTAGCTTATTTACGAGTATAGACTTGAGGTACCAGATTCTTGAGAACTCATTTAATCAGAAAACATATTCAGTCACTAGGAATAGGGATAGTTTCGTAAGGCTTGAGCCAGATTTATAAACATTTATTATTGAATTTTGGAGCTCATAAAAAATCATCCAATGAGATTACAAGTTTGTTGAGGAAGAAAATCAAATATATTAGAGTCTTTGATGAATTTCAATATAATGTGAAGGATTATTTTGACATCGATGATGGGAATTTTAATGATCATACTAATAGTTTTGAGGAAAAGCTGACTCTTGATCAGGAAACTCGGAAGCAAGAAGTTAAGGACATGAATGGGAAGCTTAATTCAGTGGCTATGAATTGGAATAGGGAAATGGATCTCAAGATAGATATTGAAGAGAATATTGTTAAGCAATAAGAATTCTTAAAGTCTCAGGAAGATATTATAAAGGATTAGGATCTTAAGATCAAAGCCTTAGAAAAAAAATGAAGATCAGGGTCAGCTGCTCAAGCGTGGAGAAGAATACCACAGTGAGATAAAGACACTAAAAAATATTATAAAGAAGTTAATACCAAAAGAGAAAGAAGGATAATTCTACCACATTATGATATTTTGTTGTATTTTCATCTTTGTAAAAATTCTTTCAATTATAATGGAATATTGGTTGTTCTTCATATATTTTTTTGTTTAGTACTAATTTTTTAGGTACCATATTTTTTTACCATTCCCTTTATTCCTTTTTGAAAACCGAAAAGGTGGAGAAAGGAATGATAAAAATAATACTATGTAAAGAATACATTTCCCTATATATATGGGAGTTAATCTAAGTGGAACCTCTTATCGAAGAAGATTTTTATATTCATTAAAATGTAAAATTCCAATCAGGAAATCCGAAATATGATCTTTTTTGATTTCAAAACCAAAGGGGGAGTTAGTCTTATTCACTGAGATTCATATATAAAGGGAGATAAGTTTTCATTTATGTTCATAATGAAAAATTATAAGTCCTTATATTCGTTTTCAAAAGGATGTTTTTTCTTTCCAAAAAGGGAAAGATTGTTGAGTCAATAATATTTATTTATGAATTTTTATTCCTCTATGTTTTGAAAATCACAAACATTATATCTTAAGGAAAAGTATTTTTTCCTAAGTTTTATCTTAATAAGAAAAATTTTCCTTCTCCAAGGAAATTTATCATTACATATGTTTTCATTATTCATTTTATAGTTTCTCTAAATATAAATCTTTTATTCCTAATGGTTAAAATTTGTTTTCATATCTAAAACATCGAATTCTTATAATGCCTTTGTTATAGAGTATTATGTTTTTAGCCTTCAAATTCTCTAAAAAATAGACTCTGAATTTTCTGAAAATCGGACTCCAACCTATCTGGAATTAAGATTCCAATGTCTATAAAATTTGTACTCCAAAATTTCTAAAAAACAGACTATAAATTTTCTGAAATTCAGTCTCTGAATTCTATGAAATAAAAAATCGCAATTATCTGAATATCAGACCTCGAATTATCTGAAATTCAGACTCCAAATTCTTTGAAATTAAGACTCCGAATTCCTCAGAATTCAGACTCCAAATTCCTCATAATTCAGACTCCAATTTACTTATAATTCATACTCAGCATTCCTCGGAATTCAATCTCTGAAATCATAAGAATTCATAATTAGAATTCATTAGAATTAAGATTCCAAAATCAATAGAATTCGGGTTCTGATTTCTTTGAAAAGAATAATTCAAATATCCGTGATTAATATTCTCTAAATTATTATTTTCTTAGACTCCGAACATTTATTTCTCCTCAGACCCCAAAAAATTAGATTAGGTTAAGAAACCATATTTTTCTTACACGTGTTATTGTTATGAAATGATGTCATACATTCTATTTCTGAATCACCGTTGTCTGAGTGAAATGTGTATATGTCCGTCACTAATTCAAGGAATAATATCACCATTGGAAGAGGGATCCGACTATTGGAGAATTTCCTATAAATAGGAGGTCATTTCAATGATCTCAAAACAAAAATGAATCTATCTCTCTAGAGATTACATGATGCTAATGTGATTTCTAGAGAGAGAGAGAATCTTATTCCTTGTACGTACTAAACATCTTGTTGAGCATGCATTGTGAGACTCCGATTGGTGTTGTGTTCAATCGAGGACTTCCAGGGATTGGAAGATAGAGGTTCCAACTAACTTTAAGATCTATGAATTTTGTGTATTGAAAGACAGTGGTTATGACTACCTTATGGTTTTAGATTTTGCGGGGAAAGAAAGACAGATTCTAATATTCCTATCGAGGGCTTACACTAGTGTGTGTTAGAAATATATTCATGAAATTATAAATCAAGGTACCTTTATCCATGTTTGTTGGATACACTACTCTTTTGGTTAAAAGATTTCATACTTGTTACTTTTTTGGTTTTAAGTTTATTTCTGCTGTATTTTGATAAAGGAAGAAAGTATAACCTTCTTTCTACATTCATGTTCTTCTATTTACTCTGATAAGTAGGATTCTATACGCTTTAAGGTAAAATATTTTCCGTGATAAACATTCCTTAAGTTTCATTTCTGGAACCACATTTCTATAACCTGGTGTGTTTGTAGAAGTAAAATTGGTTTAGTGAATTTACCTTGTTTAACCTTGTTAAACATAGTTTCCCTTAAGGTTGAAAAAAATGTTTTTAAACATAAAATTTACCTCACTCTTGTAATCGAGCATATAAATTAATATTTTGATCCTATAATTTCATCCAAAATAATGATGAATGATTTTAAATGAATATTAAAATCATTTAGTTTCCATGATGGTGATAAATTCCATTCATATTTTTGGTAGAATGTCATAAATACCTCATTAAAAAATGAAAAAAAATATTATTATTAAATTATCATTTGGTTAATTATAAAATAGGTTATAATTACTTTATATATTCTTTTATAATAGTAAAAAAATTATTTAAAACGAATTTATAAAACATGAGTATGGAAGAAAACATATTTTAAACCAAATAGAGAAATAATGTACGATTTCCTTAAAAAGGTTCTTTAGCTATATTGGGTACATAAATAGAGTAAAATCAAAGGAAAAAATGTAATCAATATAAATTACTATAGGATAATAAATTTCATGATATTCCTAAGAGGTAGTTCATGAATTTTCATCTTCATAAACTTAATCATAAATAATCATGGTAAACAATGAGATTATTATGTAAAACTCTTACCTCAAGTTTGATTGATTCAAAAGCACTCTAACCTCTTATATAATAAATTTAAACATATTATAGTTCAATATAATATTAATTTACATACTTTTAATATCATATATTATCCATTAATAACATTTACATACCAATTTAATAATTATTATTTATAAAAATCATTTTTTCCAAGTGTTAACTGTTTCATTTTTCATTGAAGATTCGATTTTACAGTTCCTGAATATATATATTGATCAAGGTTCCATCATCTATAGAATGTTATATATGATATCAATATCATATATTATATATATATATATATATTAATCCAAAAGAGGAGGATATTGAGAATAAATCACACCATTCATCAAGATAGTAGGTCGTACATAAGAAAGAACATTGTTTCCATTTTTCAATGGAAGGAATGAAACAAATTTAAATAATAAAAAAATTTCAAGAATCTTTATTATATCATATATATCATATAAATTCCCTAAACCAATCCTTAATACAATCTATGTAAAGTGAAAATGAAAAATGAATCACACCGCTTTATGGAGGTGGTTGTTTGTTCGTACGCATGAGAAATACCATCATTTTCAAAAAGATGTGAAGGTAAGAAGGTAGATATGATATGATAAATTACAATCATTATATCATCACAAATATAATATATATATATATATATATATATATATATATATATATTTTAAACCCATAATATTAACCATCTATTAAATTTTATGATGGAAAATTAATTGTATCACTACGGGGATCCGGTAGTCCACACGTAAATACGAGTGATAGTTTCACTCCACATTTGAAGGAATATAGGGTGGATAATAGTGTTTCCATAATCATTATAAAATATAATTATATTTAGTATTATGATTTTATTATTTGATGATGAATTTGAATGATTTTTATGAGTTAGAATAAAAAATAATTTGAAAAAGGTCTAACAAGATTATTATCTCTTCTTCGGTGGAATGACTTTAGATACTTTCTTATAGATCCATAGATAGTTCTTATAAGATGATAAAACCTCTAAATCATGTGTAATGACCCAAATCATTGACCCATATATGAATCATTATTTATTCTTTTTTAATGTCTTTAATGTTCCCAATGATGTTTTCTAATCAAGCTAAGGGTTCCAAGGGGGCGTTCAGGCACTTTTGGAGCCTGTAACTCTGAAAAAGTGAAAGCATAATATGCTACATAGTTTTTCTACAATTTTGTAACCCATGTGCATTGTTTTGTGGCTATTTGAATATGGTTACATAATCCATCTGCACAGATAGTGCATGGATAGTGAAACCATGTATAGAGGCCTTGCTATGCACCCAGTGAGGTAGTGAGTTACGCACGGTGTGTTTACAGTTTGGGAAACCATGAAGAGAGATCATGAAGGAATTAATGATATGGATATTACATTGAGATTTATTTACAGGTGGGTAGCCAAACAATGATAAGAATCAATGCGATCCAGTTTTTAGGGAAAAATTCCCATTTTCCCATACCACCACTTAAGTTCCAATTTCCTTTTCTCCCTTACATCATACACACATGAGCTCTTCTCTACCTTCTGTAGGTTTCCAAAAACCTTCCTCCATAAATCACATTCTACTCCTTTATCTAGTGTCTGATCAGCATTCCATCAAAAAAATTAGATAGGCTATGGTAGGGATAACCTTGTATGCTCTTACTCCCTATCTAAATTTCATTATCTGTTACACTATTTATATAATTGATCATTCTCCCTATTTTTAAGGAATTGAGAAAAAAACTCAGATCAAATCCATCTTTTTCTGAAGTTAAGTTTGATTCTCAGTGAGTCCACGTCTATGTCCCTAAGGTATGTGGTCATGTAGTTTTTCATTTGATATTTTTCCATTTCGTATCTAATCATGTAGTTCCATTGGTCGAACTTTTCTGAGCACCTTTACTATGTTGATTCCTTCATGTATAATTGACCATAGTCTAATGAAATATGTTAATTGCTTCATTTTTAGGTGTTTCATTGTCACCCCTGAACCATATGGTCACCAAAGGGGTGTTCTACTTTAATTGTCCATTTTAGGCTAATTTTTTAAAATGGGGACAGATGATTTTTGTTTCCCGACAAGGTTCTTAATTGAATTGGTCATAGTTCCTTGTAAATTTTAAATAATCCAAGACACCCCATTGGTGTTTGGACCACATAGGTTTGGTAATTATAATTTGGACTTATGACTATATTGATATAGATTTTCCCTTATCTTATGCAGCTATGGATAAACATGGAATGTTAGGAAAATGTGATGGTTGGCTTGAATGGGATGGCTAGGATGGGATAACATGATCCTTTAAATTGAAATTCCTTGAATAAATGTTTTCAAGGTATGGGATGGTAATGCCCGTGCATTGGGTTTCATTATAAATGTATTAAAACTTTGTCTTGTCTTCATTACATTAATTATGGTAGGATGGTTTGCCTTACATTATATAAAATGTGAATGCCTATATCATTTATTTGCCTGTGGGATGATATATATGTGGGTGGGAGGCATTACTATACTGTTCCATTATTTACTATGGGGGGAAGAATTCATACTATGGGCCTCTATTTTCTATCGGTGGGAGGCATTTTTACCTCACACCAAATATATATATATACACAATAACATAATCAGAAATGATGACATTGACCTGAAATAGGTAGACCCACCTGGTGTCCTTTAGGAACATGAGCAAGAGGGAACTTTTTATACATTATTTCCTTACATCCCTACTATTTTCTAGATAATTTTTACATATGATCGACACTCGAATTACACATTGACACTATTGGTGGTAGGCTGATGAGATTGATCTCACACCCTATTCGGTCAGCCTTTGGTACTCGAGAAGACTATTTTCTTACGGGTATGGATAAAGAAAAGAACCACTCATCTGCTCGTTTACTCTTTTTCATAGAAAGAGCTTATGAGAAGAGGGTCGATCATAGGCTCCAGATGCTATTGAGTAATTTTTAACATTTTATTCACTTTTCTAGTACTATATTATATGCGATTGCTTCTTTTATTTGTTCCTTTTTTTACTAGCATGCCATGCATGTATATCTGTATCAGACACTGCCTTTGAGAATTTTTTTATATTATTCAGTCTTCTTATCTATCTATTAGTATTCTATTGTTTCTTATATCTTTCCATTTTTCATGCTTCTACTATAGTATTTTGTTGTTACACAAATTGTGTACTCTAACAAGAGGACATAGTCTCCCCACTAATATACCATTACACCCTCACAGCTAGAGGGTAGCCACTATCATATGAGGAGATACACCAGGGGTCATGTGACCAATTGGGCTTCAGGGATAAGTTACATGTAATCTAGGTATGAGATGTAACAAAGTGGTAAACGAGTGAGGTTTTGATTCTCTGACCTGTGGGTTATGGGCCCTTATGGATCATAAAATGGCATTTCAACTTGCTCAATCATATGTTTAATGTTATAATAAAATGTATAAGAATAATTTAAAATTAAAATGACATTCATGTGAGTGTCATATTAGGAATAATAAGGTGTATGGGAGCTTATGGGTCGGAAAATGACACATCATTGGATTTGACTATTTAAAATTTCATGTAACATGAGAAAAACCATTTTTACACCTATCTGACATAGAATCTGGACGCAAACCCAACCTTAGGTGTGGGTAGTGGGTGTTTCTCTATTCTTATGGCCAATTATAGTTTGTTCTGACATATATTACAAGAGTCATAAGCAGGCATAGAGGTGACTTTGTTCTTATAGGAAGGATTTAGTACCTATCCTAGATTCTCAACTACAATCATGTAAAATTTTCAAATCCCTTAAGAGATGTTTTTTTTGGAATTATAGTTTTATACTATCATGGAATTTTCTAGTCTCATGCCATGAAGGTAGTGATGATCGTGTTCCTAAGGTTGCAGGCCTTGTGACAACCATTTTTCATCCATTCGAACCACTTGTGGTTCCTTCTCCTATACCTAAATTGGGAGATAATGTCAAGTTTTGAGAAGGCCTCTTTTGTATGATGTAGAATATGCAATTTAGAGTGCGACCTGCCTTGAGTATGGTAGAGTTGACCTACATGTTTTAGCATTAGAATCCTCCTAATTTATCAATGGATGGTGAACCACTTGATACAAAGTCTTTTATTGAAGAGATATGTTCTATATTTGAGAACCTAGAGATGCCCCCAGGGTGTAGGGTTACACCAGTAGCTTACGTGCTATGAAAATCAGCCAATATATTGTGGGATTTCGTTACCCAGCTTGTTCATTATAGAGATATGGTGAGGGATAACTTCCATATGGTCTTTTATGACTACTTTATTCCCCAGACTCGAAGGGATGACCCAACTAGAGATTTCATGAATACGTAGTAGGGGACCATGTCGGTGATGGAGTACTCATCCTGTTTCACTATTCATCAATGTTTTTCTCCTTCTCTAGTTGTTGATGACCTTATGGATATCAATAGATTTGAGGATGGGTTGTGTTATGCCATCTGGTCATAGGTCAATGTTTTCAGGAAGATGACTATTTCTAAATTATCAATGAGGTCCTAATTACAGAGAAAAGAAAGAGAGATAATGAGGGTGCAGGACATGTCATTTTAGCACCAAAATCATCCAGTGGATATTTTTATAGGATAAAAATGACATTTTGGGGAATGTCACTGAACTGCTGGCAGTCAGGATCCTTCCACCAGCATCTCTTCTATCTTTCACCAGTGCGAAATGCTGGGGAACTATAAGGATCAGTGCACGAAAAATCCAATTGAGTGTAGAGGCTTTTGAAAAATGGGTAACCTCCACCATTTAGGTAGATCTTTCCCTCCAGTGACTAGTGATAAAAGATATTCACCAACTCCTCAGCTAGAAACAAGGTCAGTAGGATCATGACTATCAAGTAGCTAGAATACCACCAATCAAACAAGCCTAGGTGGTGGATGAGTTTGAGTCAATCAGGCATATGATTCTCTACACCAATAGTGAGGGACTTCTCAGGATGGTCAGATAGCAACTCAGGTCCATAGTACATGCCAGATGCATATAGTCAAATATACGCTATAGGAACAAAGTGTCAGACCATCAACTGTAAAAGGTACTATTACAGTAGCTTCCACTTTATTATCTTCTTTGTTCAATATAGGCGTGTCTCACTCATTTATATCCAAGTAAATCACGAAGATTTTGGGCCTCGATGTCGAGTTGTATCATGGTGTTATAAATCTTGATAAACCCTTATGTATCCATTGAGAGGTGTTCATCATTGTCAAAACCATGTCCTTGAGATATGTGGTTACCTATTCAAATGGAACCTGTACATTATCGATATGACAGTTTTCGACATAATCTTCAGGATTTATTGGATAGTTCTATATAGATCTTATTATTACTATTATCATCAGAAGGTGATTTTTACATCACCATAGGGTGTTACGCACGTGCATAAGGGACAATGGGAGGTTTTTGCGACAAGAGAAGGGCCCAATATGCAAAGGCTGGGAATTGTTATGACACATGTTTTCAGTCACCACATTTATGATCAGGGGGTGAAAACTGCCATTTTCTTCCTATAGTGGATAATTTCGGAGATGTTTTTTTCGTAATGACTTCTCTGGTCTACCTCTTGTGTGAGAGGTAGAGTTTATTTTGGATATTATGTCAAGACTAGTGACTGTGACCATTCCCTTATATAGGATGGAAACTAAGAAGACTCTGGAACTCAAGACTCTGTTGGAGGACCAAGAGGTGAATGTTTTTATACACCCAACACATTTCCTTGGGGTTCACTTGTCCCCTATTCTATGAAAGTATATGGTACCCTTAGTCTTTTCATGTATTAACATTGGTTGAATTAGATAACAATAAATAACTGGTATCCTCTGACAATAATAGACGATCTCTTTTATAAACTTTAAGGAGATAATGTTTTTTAAAAGATCGATCTAAAATCAGTCTGTCATCGTTTGTGTGTCTGGACTTCAGAAAATCCACACACATCCTTCAGGATTAGTTATGGTTTTATGAGTACCTTGTTATGTACTACAAACTCCCAAACACACCAGTTGTCTTTATATCCCTTGTGAATCTTATTTTCCACCCATATCCAGATTCATTTTTGGTTTCCTTTATAGACTATGTGTTGGTGTATTGTCTATCGAGTAATGACCATGAAAACCATCTTGAGATCGAGTTGAATATGATACAACAACATAAAATATCTACTAATCTCAAAAAATGACACTTATGGATCGATAAAGTTAACTTCCTAGGTTATTTCATCTCCGAGTAAGATGTTTTTGTTGACCAAGAGAAGGTGAGGGTTATTGTTTCTTAGGATCACCCCCAAAACATATTTGATATCCTATGTTTCTTGGGACTTTTTGAATAATACATATGCTTCATTCATTATTTATCATTTCATACAGAACCACTTACAGGTTTGATGAGAAAGGGTGTGAAATTAAAATGGTAAGAATCTTGTGAAGTGGCCTTTTAAGAGAATAAGGGTAGACTTAAATTAGTATTTATACATATTCTTCAAGATCCAAATAGTTCATGTACAGTCTATTGTGATGCATTAGGTATTGGGCTTGGAGATATTATAATACAAGATGAGTGAGTCGTTGCGTATGGTTCTTATCAGTTGGGGCCACATAAACAGGATTACATGACACACGACCTTGAGATTTCTACAATTGTTCTTGAATTACACAATTTGAGGCACTATTTATTGGGACAGTGTTTTGTGGTGTTTACAGACCAAAAGATCCCCAATTACATCTTCACATAGTTGAACCTGAATCTCAGGAATCATAGGTGGGTTGAGTACCTACAATCATTTTATTTTGAACATTTATACACTCCAGGGAAATGGAATTCTGTAGTAGATGCTCTCTGCCAAATGACATAGACATAGGTCTTTCAAGAGTCGAATAATGTAATGGAAGCTTATGGAATTATTCTCATATATGTACGTTGAGGTTTAGAAGGACTGTGGTCAGACTATTCTCTCAATTTTACTGGTAACCTCTAATTTTCTCGAAAGAGTACGGTCGAGAATGTTATCTGATATTGAAGGCCTTGTCATATGATAGGGATTCATGTATGACAACACATCAATTTGATGTATAGTTGATAGGGATGATACACTTCTGTTTGTGAGCATGTATGTGTTCCATTAGACATATGAGAGAATTCAATTAGATATTTCAAAGCCTCATCATGGGTACTTCACCCAGGTGTCACCTATATTTATTGATATTTATGACATCAATGTTGGTGGCCTATCATGAAACCTGAGATAATGAGTTTCATTATCCGATGTTCCACCTATCAGCTGGTGATGGCGGAACACCAGCTTCTGAAAGGGATTGTTCTGTTGTTGTCCATTCCTAAGTGGAAATGGGATAATGTAACAACACACATTGTATCCATACTAACCAAATCACTTCAAGATAAAAACAATGTGTGGTTTTACACTGACCACATAATGAAGGTCAAACACATCTTACCAGTGATAGATACCTTTTCTGTAGATGATATGGGAAGACTATACTTCGAGGAGGTGTACATCATCATAGAGCCACTTTTAATATTGTTTTTGACAGAGATTATCATTTGAAATCACGATTCTATAAAGGTATCCAGAAGGACTTTTGTACATAGGTACTTTTGAGTATATCCTTTCACCCTCAAACCTATGGGAAGGCATAGTGTACAATACAGGTGCTAGAGTATATGCTTCATGCGTGCATTCTCGACATCGGGGGTTCCTAAGAGAAACACATTCATCTCATCGATTTTTCTTATAACAACCACTTCCAGGATACCATTGTGATGGCTCCCTTTGGATCCTTGTATGGTAGGCCTTATCACATGCCTTTGTGTTGGTTATAGGTAGGGGAGGCAATTGTTATTGTGCCTCATCTTGTGCATGAGACTACAAAGCTAGTCCATCTGATTTAGAAGTGTATATTGTTAGCCTAGTAAAAACAACTGACTAATTCTAACAAACATTACTGAACTCTTTGGTTTGAGGTTAGATACTAGGTTTTCTTGAATGTCTCACCCAGGTTGGGGTAAAAATGGGTTCGGAATTAGGGTAAGATATCACCAATATTTGTTGGACTCTTTGTGGTTTTCAAGAGGATTAGACTAGTGGATTACTAGTTGGCACTTCCTTAGAGATATATGTTCTGAAAAAATGTCTTTAATGTAATTCAGATTCCCCGATATTATCCAGATATGTCTTAGATATCAATGCTTCATTCAATGGGAATCTAATTGTTATTATTTATCATACAATAAATACATTATGATACATATCTATTCCTCTTAAATCGGTGATATGAAAACATGACAGATTACATGATTATAATTGGGAATGGGAAGTTGATTTATGATCTCAATGGTCATAACTCTTTGCTAACATTACCTCTTTACGTGCAGAAGGAATTATTAGGGATGAGTTTCTATAAGGGGGGGAGGTTCTAATGAATCGACTCTTTGACCAAGGTAGAAATCATTATTTTTTCTTTTTGAATGTCTTTAATGATCCTAATGATGTTTTCTAATAAATATAATATTGTCACAAGGGAATCTATTGTACATTCCGAGCCAATAACATTGAAAAAAGGAAATAAGAATCAATCACATGGTTTGTATGCATCCGTGCAACCCAGGCACACAGACGTGTGAACAGTTAAAGAAGGTTTCATAACCCATCAATACAGTCTATGAATGTTTAGTGAATTCATGAGTAGAGGATGTGTGGTGTTCCAAGTGAATTAGTTGGTTACACATGATGTGAACAAAGATTGGGAAACCATGTGCAGAGACCATGAAGACATCCCTTAAAGGGGAAGAACCATGAACATAAACCATGTGAACTAGTTTATAGGGAAAAATTTCCATTTCACACTCCCTCCACTTAACTTCTTGTTTCCATTATCCCATTCTTTATTTTCTCAACCACATATCTCTTACACTCACAGGTTCCCAAAAGACTTCCTCCGATGTCATGTTACTCCTCCATCTGACGTCCAATAATCGTACCTTTAGATGCATTAGATATGTGAAGGTAAGGCTAAACTACTGTTCTCTTCCTTGCTCCATAAATATTTCCATCTGTTTCACTAATTAGATATAGGTTTCTTCGCCCAAATTTCAGGGCATTGGATGGAAACTCATATGCACTCTAACATACTCCGAATATGATCTTGATACTCATTGATTCATCATCAACTTCCCAAAGGGAGTTGGTCTCATAGTTTTCCTTTTGATATTTTTTCGTGTTGTATTTAATTATGTTGTTTTGTGGGCCGGCCTTCTTCATGATCCCTTATTATATTGACTCTTTCATATATAATTAACACTAGTGTGATGAAATAGTTTAATTAATTCATTTTAAGGGTTTCATTATCACCCTTGCACCATATGGGATCCCAATGGGTGTTTCACCTGGTCGGAATGGCCCGAAGGCCTTTATTTTTTTATTTTTGATAATCCAACTAAATTGGCCATTTGAGGAAAAGTTCAAAAAATGGGGAATTATTGTTTATGTTTCCCAAAATGGATTTTAATTGAATTGGGTAGGTTTCAATGTGTATTATGACAAATCCAAAACACCCCATGTGTGTTTGGAACTCTTAGGTTTGGAATTTACAATTTGACCATATGACTATATTGATATGGGTTTTCCCTTTCTTTATTCCCTTGTAGATGAACATGACATATTATAAAAATGGGATGGTTAGCTTTAATGGGATGGATAGGATGATATATCTTGAACCATTAAAATTAAATAACTTAAATAAATTTTTTCAAGGGATGGAATGGCCATTCCCTTGCATTGTGTTTCATTATAAATGCATTGAAACATTTCCATGTTTTATATAACTTAATTATAGTAAGATGGTTTGACTTATATTATATAAAATGTGAATACCTATATAATTTCTATTATTGTGGGATGATATACATGTTGATAATAGTCATTAATACCCCCTTCCATTATTTACATGTGGCCAGGAGGCATTGCTGCCTCGTGCCATTATTTCGATTGGTCGTGAATCATTCTTACCCCACAGAACTATCTTTTATGGGTGGGAGACATTCTTACCCCATTCCAACTATATATATATATATATATATATATACAATAATATACTCAAACATACCATCATTGAGTGGAAGTAGGTAGACCTACATGGTATCCATTTGAAACCTCAATGGGAGGGTAACTATTTTTTATGTATTTCATTAATTTCCTGCTTTTAGCGGCACAATGTTTACTCAAATGTTCTAGTCATATTATATATAGAAACCATTGGTGGTGGACTACTGAGATTTATCTCACACCATATTTAGGCCTCCTTTGGCACTAGAGCAGACTATTTGCCTACATGTTTGGATAGAGGTAAGAACCACTCATCTAGATGTTGACCCTTTTTCTTAGATGGAGCTTAGGAGAAGATGGCTGGGCATAGGATCAAGATGCTATGGAGTGGTTTTTGACCTTTCATTCACATTTACAGTACTGATCTATGTGTTTATGCTTCATGAATTTTGTTCCCTTTTTGTACTAGCATGCCATGAATGCATATCTATATCAGACAATGTCTTTGAGTCTTTTTGTTATATGATTCAGTATTCTGAAGTATCAATTAGTCATACGTTGATTCCAATATCCTTCCATTTGTTATTCTTCCACTATTGGACGTTTATTTTACACCCTATTTGTACTCTGACATGGGTGTATAGACTCCCCGTTGATATAGCATTGTACTCCCACTACTAGTCTGCAACCCCTGGATTATGTGGAGATGCGCCAGGGGTCATGTGGAAAACTGGGCTTCAGGGCATGGGTTACATGATAGATAGGACTGGGAAATCACATCATTTATATGGGAGTACAGATAAGAAATGAGTAGGTTCTTATCAAGATATATGGCTCGAGGAAGTATAAAGAATAGAGAGAAGGTGTTTACTTTTATAAGGGATGGAAATTACACACTTGGAATTTCATAAAATATTTAAATATTTATAATTTTATTATCGAGTGTACTGATTAAAAATACCATTTAATTTTAACAAAAATAGGAAATGTTTGAAATATCATTATATAATGAAATTTATACCTGTTTATGTTTCATTTTAAATATTATCATTTGGTTTAACACCTTCATTAATTCATTTTAACCTTAATCGTGGTAATAAATTTTTAAATTTCAAAGAGTTGTAATATTACTTATAAGGTTACAACTAGTTTAAAAATATTAAAGCGAAGACATTTTATACCATTTCTAATCATTCCTTCCCCTTTCAATATTTTTTTTAAATAGTTTAATAAAATAAATTTTTTTATAAAATATAATAAATGTAAATTTTAAAAAAATGCATTTACATTTAAATTAAATTCATCATGATATTATTTTAGTTTTGTCACTAAACCATTTACACATCTCTGAGATGTTATTTTCATTAAAAATATTCTTGGAATTTAATAATTCACCAAAATTGTTTTAATTTTAATATTTTTAAAATCATTTAATTTATCATAATTTTAATTGAATAAGTAATTTGTAAGTATTCCATAATCATTTAAGCTAATTGTTTAATCACTGAAAATTAATACTAAATTATAGTGATAAAATTTTAATAATATTTCAAATAAAAAGTTGTAAGATAACTTATCTCTTTTTTATCCTTATAATAAAAATTTCGAGTTATTAAAGTCAATAGAGTGACATTTTGAATATTTCATTTTCATAAATTATATAAAGGTTGTAATCCAAAAAATTATAACCAAGTAGCCATAATTTTAAGGCATGGATGTGAATGGTTGAACTACACTCAACTAATAAGAAAATGATTATAATGTGAGAAATTTTAAAGACTTCTCCCATTGTTTTATTCATGTTTTACTAGTTTTATACATATCATGGTAAAGAATAATTTATGAATGTTATTAATCATATTAACCAAAAAAAAGATCCATATTTAACAAATTTTAATGTAATGATTTTCAATTTGGGGTCTATTTTTAATTTTACAAATCCAATAAGTGACAAAAATCCATTTTAAAATAAGTTAAATAATGCAACAAATCAATTTTTAGAAAAATATATATTTAAATAAAAAATTAGATTTATTCTTATTTAATGACATGTAAAAACATTAAGATGAATATTAAAACATTTTATTGAATATTTTAACATTTAATTTTCTTAATATAATTCATCAATAGAGATTAATTTGAAATTATTTAATTAAAAATACATTGATCGCATGAAAACTTTTTTTTTCAGAAAAACAACTATATTTATCTTCATACGCTTTATCATCATTTGTAACAATTTGATCATCAATTAATTTATATTATACATATATATAGAATTTTTTTTTCATTATTAAGTTATCTGTATTCATACCCTCTAATACAATGACTATGTGATAAATGACATGATAAATAATAATATTTCTATAATATATCATGGTTCTTTTAAATATGTGGTAGTGTGTAATGAAAACTATCAAATACGTAAGATATATTAGGTGATATATATATATATAATATCTGGGTATTAAAAATTTTGTAACAAGATCACTATATTCAATTACAAAATGGACTTCCCACCACTTGGTTCCCTATATCCCGTAGGCAAAAACATGGAGTAGACTATCTTAAAACTAATAAAAATAGGGGGAACTAATCCAACAAGTGGCTATACATCTGCCACTGGTGGGACATGATCATTCATTCCCTCCAAACACTAAATGGGAGGTATTCATGGTATTATTTCACTGTAATGAAATGTAAATGACTCATAGTTTTATTTTATCATAGTTATATATATCACGGTTTATGGAAAGTAGTTATAGACGACACACACTTTGACTCTAAAATCAGAACTGATGATATACGAGTCTCAGAGCATGAATATAACCAAACATAACATCTTACATTGGATTGGTATAATTTAAAAATGACCAAAATTCAAATATAATTATAAAACTAATAACCAAGTGTATATACGGTAGAGTGAAATTGATGTGAGATTAAAATATAAAAAAATATATTTTTTCAAATTACCCATTAATTTAATGAATTACTTGGTAAAAATATGGATTTCTGTGAATATCATTAAATTTGAATTTAATTGTTAACATGGACCATATAATGATTTTTAACAGTTTTATTTTTTTTGAAATTACAATTTTTAATCGATAATTTCTCTTGAAACTATGAATTTATAATAATTTAATCCAATAATGAACACAATTATCAAACAGACTCTTCTTTGAGTATTCATTGATTTAAACATGGTTATTAAATTTAATGAAATACAAGAAAATAAATGAAATATTTCTTTTGTGAAATGATAAAATAAAATTTAATGAGTATGATTTTTAATATTCTGAAAAAATTGTTTTTTGGGAGATGAAACTCTCCCATGAAAATAAAATTAGGAACATGTCACTGATTTTAGATGAGTAAAACAACCATTATAAAGACAGAGCACCGCCATTTCTGGAGAAATTGAAGCCGTCTAAAAATTACATGATGAAGAAGGCATGGTCATGCTAGATCTGATGGCTTGACATGGAGATGAAGTGTCTGTCATGAAGAGGGATCCCGATCCCAGAAAAATTAAAAACCTATCGAGGGACCTATTAAAGATCCTCGCGACATTGTGTACTTAGAGACCAACCTTATTGAATTCTGAAGATAAAATAGTCAATATTTTTTTCAACTTGTAATTATTATTTTTAATTTAATTAAAAAAAACAAGGATCATCACATAGTGAAAAAGAAGATGAAACACCATTCTGATCATCTAAATTAAATAGATTGAATAGTTACAATTAACCACATT
Source organism: Viscum album (assembly GCA_963277665.1). NCBI lineage: Eukaryota > Viridiplantae > Streptophyta > Magnoliopsida > Santalales > Viscaceae > Viscum > Viscum album. The sequence goes on from OY728125.1 coordinate 1,585,081,501, forward strand.
AATCAATGGATGGATGTTTATGAGAACATGTTCCTAAATTTTTTTAAATATACTATTTAAATCTGGGTTCTTGAGGACTATAGACCTAAATAGAAAACACATAAATAATACATCATATATATGGAATTGATGAAGGATGCTTCTTTCCCACATCATCCTAATATGAAACTCGAGATACTTAATGAAAAATAAGACATAGCATCTGAAAAATATGAAGAGGATAATCAATTTCTTTAATTTCCTAATTTTATTTCATTCCAAACTCAATTAGAACGTAATCTCCCTATTTGGATGATATTGATTCCACACTGTTGGTGTATGCTTCAGGGGAAGGAAAATTAGAGATTAACTATTTCTATATTAACATAAAGAATGTTGAATTCAATTATGAACTAATATGTGTTAATCTTGTAGAATCAAATGTGTTACTAGAGGATTTCATTACTAAAGAAGAAGATCCATCATGAAAATACAACAAATATCAGATGGAGGGAGGCATAATAGATGTAGTATTCATGGAATTTGTTCATAATGAAACAAATGAATAATTTTTTGTTTATGAGGGGGAGAACATTGATTTAGAGTCAATTTGATTTTATTTCAATCAATTATAACTTTTTTCTAACACTATAACATCACGTTATAGTTTTCAGGTAATCCTAAATCCATTTTTTAAAACTGTTTGCGTTGCGTTTCATTTAGTGCTGTTTCAGGAAAATGTCTTGAAAACATTTAGGGTTGTGCATGGTTGGTGCATAATTATCCATAACCATGTACCCTCTTAGTGAAAACCATGAAAAACTAGATAATGGTGTTTTCCACGGATAGCGCATGGGTTGATGAACCTTGTTCCCACTCAGTAGGAATAATGAACATTGGCGAAATGGGGTGCATAATTAGTGTGAACCGTTTTTCTAACCATGTCGCCTCGTCGAGGATAATGTGCATGATTTTTAATTAATTCAAAAATATAATTTTAAAATCCTAAAACCCTTTTTTAGGAACCTGATATACCTAACTCTCCCCCTAAATTTTATTCTTCATTGGAGGCTCCTGAGATACAATTTTTTCATGTCTAAACCCTCCGCGAAGTGGATCGATGTTTGGAAAATGGCGTTCGATCCCTACCAGGTAGGTTTCCTCTTCCTGTTCTCTTTTTCCATCCTACTCTACATTTCTATCAAGGGTTTTTAGACCTCCATATTGATAGGAGGGACTAATACTCACTGTTTTGGATATTGATTCTCGATTTGACTATTGGATATTTGTTGACAACGTTCTTCATTTTAGTTTCCCGATTAGGGATTTATATTTTGTAAAATCATGATCCCAAAGGATGTGGTTCCATTATGTTGTAGAATTCCGATTAACCCTACATTTCAGGATTAAAATTAAAATTATTGATTTCAATTAAATTTCATTAAATTTATTTATTAAAAACAAAATTCTATTGAATTTGAGGTTTTAGATTTATTTGGCATGAAATTGGAAAAAATCCCTTAATTCCATTAAATTCGGGTGTTTCTTGAAATTGATGTTAAATCAATGAGAATTAAATTGTTCAATTTAAATTGTGAAATTAATTTGATGAAATTTATATCAAATTGGTATTTGAGAAAAATGGTTTAAAATAATTTGGATAGAAACTAATTTGTTTTATCATATAAAAGTAATGATTTTATTCCAAAGCCTATTTTGGGTTTTAAAAGGATAATTGAAATATTTGAAATAGGGAATGTGATGAATTTTATTTTAAGTAGTCTTAAAATAAATTTTCCATCATTGATTTTTACTAGATCACATGCAATATTAGGTTGTTAGTGAGTTATTCTGGAAAACACTCTATTATTTACAACATTACAATTACATAAATATAGTAGGCCACATCCTATATAATATGGTGATGAGACCTATTTGGATAGTATTAGGGGGACATGTGTACACATATTGTATTCGTATATATTTGAGTGTGAGGGAGTCTCGTAACTTAGAAATATCATACCTTTTGGAACATGAACATGTTGCTTGTTTCTTTTTATTTGAAAAATATATCCCATTATTTGTTATTAATTTTTTTATATGTCTTCTAAATTTATTTATACTGTTTATATTAAATGTTTATTATGTAATTTATTAAATGTATTTATTCAGTTGAAATGTAATGAATTATTTATTTTAAAAATTAATTTTAACTGCCAAACATGTTTATTTAAAATGGAAAGTATATTTTGGTTAATTAAATTTCATCATATTATTATGGAATAATTGGTATGAATATAATGGGATTTTATCTCACACACTACATCTACCTTCAAGTATTTATAGAGTATATTATTCCAGGTTTGAGAAAGGGTACGGTGCCACATGGAGGTGGTAGCTGTTCTTGATCATTAGGCTTTGAGATTTGTGTCTGTGGGGATAAGGGTTGTTTTCCTTCCTATTTTCTGGTAAATTAATGTAGTACGTTGGCTTTTTATACCTTTTTGAATTATATTACACTTATTCATATGGCATTTTTCTTATATGCATACTGATATGTTTTCATTACATTAGTTGTATTTGTGGAAAATTCATTCCCACATTCATATTTCCTAATCCCAGGTGCTAGTCACAAACTCATGGGGATTGGTAATACCCTTCGAGCCATTTCAGAGATGGCTTGGTTATCAGGTCAGCAAGGTTCCTAGGCTGGTTCGTGACAAAGTGGTTTTAGAGGATCATGTTTTTTTATCTTTCCTTGATTTCAATATGTAGTTGTGTGATATTTTTAGGATGTAAGATATAGTTTCGATTGAGTGATTGGCCAGATGTCACCATAATGAGCCTTGTGTCACCAATTGTGATTTTGGAAAGATGTCATGATGATTAGATATAGTCTTTTCCATATTTTTTATTTGTCCAGGATGAAATTGATTTCTTTTATTCTTATATGTTGGGGAAAATATCCATTTTTGTCTATTTGATTGTAAATATGATGTCTTTAAGGTTTTTTATTGATGTTTTCTAGCATCATGACTTCAAGATGTGATGCGAATCAGATCCAAGATGAAGGTGCTATGAAAACTCAAGGATAATGTCCTCTTGTAGACCTAAATCTAATTGAGGTGATCGTGTTTACTGTTCAAGATCTAGGACAGGAACCACCACTAGACACCATTCACGCTCCAATCGCAGAACCTCGGATATAGGTTTTAAAAATTCATTCGTAGGAGTTCCATCACTTGAATTCACTACTGTTCAAAGGATCTAATGTTTCTCATGATGCTGGGGAATGGATGAGAATGATGGAAAGTTTTTTTGAGTTATTAGAGAAACCTGATGAAATCAAGGTGAAGAGTACCACTATTATGTCAGATGTACCAAGCATGAGATAATGGCATGTGATGGAGGTGGAAATGAAAGTAGAGGTCTTAGAGTGGAAACACATCCATGTTATTTTCATTGACATGTTCTATCTTGAGTTTATGTTTTTAGACAAGGCAATAAAGTTTTTCAAACTTGAACTGGATTACACGATCTTGAAAGAGTATAATAACCCTTTTGATGATATTATGATGTCTACACCAAGTATAACATCAATAGAGAAGATTAAGAATCAAAGGATTGAGTTTGTAATTCAATATTCTATTCATTATCATGTTTTGATAATAATTCTACCTTACTATGTGGATGTGTTAGATAGAGCGTTGACAGTTGAAGTGGACCTGTCTGGTATGTCAAGATTAATGGGTGTTTTTTCTCCTAGTGGAAGTGTGAAATTATATAAGGGGAAGAGGAAGTGGTATGATTATCATGGAAGTTCCCGAAATCAATTTTTTTCTAGATATCATCTAGTGCCCGATAGATTCCCTTTGATTTGATACCAATGTGGAAGCCAGGCCATTCTAAGCGAGTCTTCAAAGAGGCACCAATGATTTCTAGATCTAACTAATTTTTAAATCACTTATAAATGTTATTACATATCTATTTCAATCCATGTAGTGGAATGAGATCATCAGAACCATCTAAAACTATGGAGAAATCAGATGCTTTACTGACAATGTTGTTCCTACCGTAGGAATCTAGAACGAAGCCTCTTCAGACAGTGTAAGAGTATGCAGAGGATGCATATACAGGTCCAACAACAATGATAGGGAACATTACTATAGCTTTGTCATTAGTGGCTACTCTATTCAATATTGCTGCATCTCATTCATTTATTTCAACCTGTATTGTTATTATGCTATGTCTTCCAAAAGTGATTTCATCTAATGTAGTGGATATTACTACACCACTTGGAATAATGTTAGAGAAGGGTATCTAGGGTCCCACTTATGTTTTCTCCATTTAAGATATCGATATTTATTGGGAATTATTGTTTCTCGACATGAAATCTAGTGAAAAAATATTTAGGATAGATTGGATCATCACCAATAAATCCCATATTGATTGTTTTATTTGATGGGTCTTCTTTACATCACTCGATATGATTTTTCAAATAATTCATGAAGTATGGAACATGAGATCTAGTTGTTCCAACCCGTATTATATAGATTTGGGGAAAGTGATATCTATGTTGAAATTTATTAGGAGTGATAATATTTGACTGGTCATCTCCCTCAATTTGTCACTGTGTTTCTCGATGTATTTCATTCCAACTTCTCTAGTTTTCCACTGGTTAGATAGGGGGAGTTCTCTATTGATTTAGTTCCTTTCACTCATCAAGTATATATACATTCATAACATATAGAAAAATCTAAAATTAATGACCTAAAGACTCAGTTGAATGTTATCATAGTGAAATGCTTTATATGCCTAAGTGTGTCTCCTTGGGTGGAACCTATGGTCTTTTCTAGAAAAAAATTATGTCACTTTTAATTTTGGTTGGTTACTGAAAATTCCTTCTTGTCATAGTAAATAAAAAGTATATATTACCATGGATGTAGGATCTATTTGATTAGTTGAAAAGGGAAAAGTTGTTCTTCAATATTGATTTTTAGTATTGTGTCGACCATTTGAGAGTAAAAGATCCTGACAATCCTAAAACTGCCTTTCAGAGAAGATATTACCATTATAAGTATTTTTTCAGGATAGTTTGTTTAAACAATGTTCCAAAAATATTTATGTATTTAATGAATATGATTTTACATGAGAATCTTTATATCATAATAGTAGTCATTGTGGATGACATCCTTGTTCACTCTATGTCTAAGGAGGATCATGTGTGTCATTTCAAAATAGTTTGGGAATTATTGGGAAATCACCGAATTTATGAAAAGATTTTTCAATGTAATTTATAGATATGGGATGTGATGTTCTTGAGATACGCGGTGTCAGAACTTGTCATATAAATTGATCTTATGAAGTTAAAGGATGATAGGACATGAGAACAACTAAAATATTTTTTTAGATTCAAATCATATTAGGACTAGATGGGTATTACCGTCAGTTTTTATGGGAATTCTCAAAGTTTTATTCTCAAATTACTGTGCTAACATGAAAGGGGTAATGTTTTATTGGGATGAGTAATTTCAGAGTTCTATTGTAGAGTTAAAACATATGTTGGCTACAGTTTTGGTGTTGAATCCTCTAGATGATGTGATGGGATATGCAGTCTTTAGTGATGCATCGGGTTCTGTTTTGGGATGTGTTCTTATGCAGGGTGATCATGTAGTTCGTTATGGATCTCACCAGGTTAGGCCAAAAGAGAAGAATTAAATTACCCATGAATATTAACATTTAGTTGTGATGCATGTGCATGAGAGTTAGCATCATTACATTTATGGATAAAGGATTACCATTTATTATGACCATATGTCCTTGATTTATATAGTATCTCAAAATGATTTGAATCTCTACTAGAGGAGTTGGTTAGAATACATAAAAAAAATTTAAATTGAAATTTACTATATAACAAGGAAAGGGAATTTCATTGTGGAATATTTTAGACGGAATCATCCAACCCAAGCCGCTAAATAATATTCAAAAGAATGGAACATGATGGCTCTTTTTCACAGAAGCCTATTGGTGTTTGGGAGCGAGGGGCTGAGGTTTCCTTGGTCACTGTTCAATTGAAATTAACTATTCTAAAGATGATTATTCTGGAATAGAATCATGATGATGTTTTTTTAGCATTATAGATTCTTTTAATGGTAGGATGATTGTATTTGATCGGTCATTCTCCACTGATGGAATTCTCTATTATCAGAATTTTTTTTGGCCCCATTATCGATAAGGAAATATGTAATGGGGGATTTTCATAGTTCATAATGGACATTCACACATGAACAATGAAAATTTTTTATGACATGCATTTCTAGTTCTAGTTGATAGTTACGAGATGGTTCATTACTGATTTTTTCCTCTCATTATTATACATTCAAGCTGGTTAAGGCCGACCACCAGAAACCATAAGGTTTTCTTCAGACACATCAACTACAGACATGGAAGTGGGATGAGATCTCTATAATGTTTTAGTTGGGTTTCCTTGTACCTAGAGAAAGAAAACTATGATAATGGATATGGTCTATAGGTTGACTAAATTGGATCACATTATAACAACTTGTGAAACAAACAATGTTGAGGACATGGGAATTCTCTATGTGAATGTGATTGTTCATTTTCACAAGGTTCCACCTTCTCTAGTTTCTGATAGGTATATGCAATTCACTTATCACTTTTGGAGAGGCCTTAAAGAGGCAATTAGATCCATGGTTTTTTTGAGTACAACATACCACTTATAGTCATATTGCCAAATATAATTATATATTCATATTATTGAGGATATGACTCTCACTTGTGTTCATAACATTGGAGGGGATTGGGATGAACATATGGGGATGGTTGGGTTTTATTTTAATAATATTTACCAGTCTGTGATCAAAATGTATCCTATGAAGCCTTGTGAATCACAATTATGTTAGTCGGAGATTGGTGAAATTTATTTGGTTAGACCGAGCATGGTTTAAGAAAAAACATAAATGATTTATATGATTCATTAGAGAATGTTGATGGCACTGAGATGGTACAAGTACTATGATAATAGTCACTGTAAACCATGGTAATTTTTAGTAGGTGAACTGGTGTTCTTGAATGTATCGCC